>JAODAL010048113.1:0-29290 GCA_025379985.1 Phyllomedusa bahiana | reverse complement strand
AACTTCTTTATCTATCAAAAGGGTATTATATCATGTTTATGTTTACTATAAAAAAACCATGAAGAGCTTAAATGAAACCGGCTATAAAATATAATTTTTTTCATTTTAATTTTTTGTATATTTTTTTTTTTACTTTTTTTTATTTTTTAAAAATTTTTTTTTTTTTTCATTATTTTACACTCCCCCAATTTTAATGCCCCCAAACCCCTTAATTTTCCTACAAAATTTTTTATAGAACAAACCTTTAAAAGTTCTTTTTCCCACAGAGCCCCGGGCTGCTTCAGACTCACACTTCCTGCTCATTGTTTTTGGTTCTGTAGGGGGTTGTTTGGGCATATCCCTCTGTTTTTTCATACGTTTTTATAAGCTTTGACAAGTGCGGGGGGGTTTGTAAATAGAAATTTGTAAAAGGGCAACAGTTTTCCTAAGTTTAAAAGGGGTTTTTCTCACTACAAAGAATAGTTTTCAAAATTTTAGGAAAAACTAAAAGAAAAAGGTTTTCCAAATATATTGCTTTTTTTTCATCTTTTTTTTTAAAAGGAGCTACAAATGATTTTTTTCATTCTGGGGCTTTCTATTTCCCCAATGACCAAACGTGAATTTCCTTTTTCCCCCCTTTTTTTGTTCTATCTTTTTAGAAAGGAGTGATTCATAAACACGGTCAAACACAAACCCAGACAGTGAGAGCTTGTTTTAATCTGATCTTTCAACAAAAGACAGTAATTACTCTACTGTTTAAAATTACTCAGCGCTTCCTCCTGTCTGGTAGAAAGAAATTTTCGCTAATCTAACTGAAAACCCTAAAAAAAAACAAAAAAAAAAGTCGAATAAGGGACTCATATCCCAAATTTTCAGACAGCTTGCCCAAAAAAAAAAAGGGTGACAGAGAAAAACCCAGCTTTTTTTTAATTCATGTATAAAAAAGAAACTTTGAAAAGACAACCCCTTTTAAAACTTTCAATCCCTTTAGCTAAAAAAAACTCGGGGTTTTTTCCGGGAGGGTTTCCCCAAAGGGGGTTTTGACTAAGGCAGCAAAGTTTCAATGAGAGAGCAGGGAGAGGTAGTTGGTAACCAGAGAAACTTTTGTCCCTTTTAGAAGAAAAATCCCCTTTTTTAAATCTCCTGAACAAGCAAAATCAAAAACATCAATGTACGGGCAAAGCCCTTCATTTACCTTTTTTTAACTTTTTAAAAAGTTTAATCATTTGGGGTGAGAAAACCCCTTTTACTGCTTGCTGACTGCCTGTTGCGGACATTCTGGAACTAATTGTGCAGTTGTGCGAGTGGAGAGCTAGTTCTCAGCTATTAACCTATCTGTCTGTGTTTGGAATATGGAAGAAAACCCATACAAAGACAAGGAGAATATACAAACTCCAAAATGTTGTCCTTGATCAGATTTAAACCCAGGACCCCGGTACTGAAAACTACTTAAGCTACTCCTTAACTTTGAAATTGCAAAACCAAGATGGATCAACCATTAGGTCATGAAAATCATGGGCATAGCTGATATCACTTTTTTTCTGCAAGTCATTATATTTTCCGGCACCTAACGCCAATCTGTGGCACGTGGAAGGGGCATAAAATCCAAATTTCAGAAACCTGTTTCTATTGAAAGCTAATCTTCTGGTGAGAAAACATGGAGTCATTTCTGGAATGTTCCTGTAATTTCTGGAAGGAATAGAGTAACTTCTGGGAAGCTATTCATTAATGGGTTAACAAATTTGTTCTTATACAGGTTGGTACAGAGGAGAAAAACAATCCATGAAGTTTGCAATATGAGGAATTTGGAGGGTACCAACAGACCACTCCAGCAAATGCTACTTCTGTATGGTGAACCCAATGAAGCGCTGAACTATACCTATCCTAACTAGTGTTGAGCGATTACATTGGCCATCGACATCGGTCGATGGTCGATAGTCGACATCATCGACAGATATTTGATGGTCGATGGTAGATTATGATCGATGACCATTAAAGTCTATGGGAAGCAACAGCAACTTCCATTCTTAAAACCAAAACAGGGCTGGAGAAGCTAAAATTTAAAACATCCACAACATCAAATGATACCTGCACACATCTTAGGCAACACACTTAGGTTTAAAAAGCCACAGAAAAAAAATCACAGACCATTCACATCCCTGTCTTGTACCACAGCCTGACCCTTAAACCTCATCACCCCACAAATTAAAAAGTTCCAGAAGGAGTATGATTTGAACCCCTCATTTTTACTTGAACTGACAATTTAATACCCTGTCCTGGAACGCAGCATGAGCCCCAAACCTGCATGACCCCCAGATTTAAAAAGTGCCGGAATAAAAGGGGTCTTTCAACCACCATTTTAGTTTCACTGGACATAGACTATCCCTGTCCTGCGCCACAGCATGAGCCCCAAAACTGCATATCCCCCAAATTAAAAAGTGCCAGAAAAAGGAGTCTTTCAACCACCATTTAGTTTTTACTGGACATTGACTATACCTGCCTAGGCCACAGCAAAGAGCCCCAAACCTGCATGACGCCCAGATTTAAAAAGTGCCGGAAAAGGAGTCCTTTTAACCACCATTTTAGTTTCACTGGACATATACTGTCCCCGTCCTGGGTAGCGTTTTGCCCCTCCGTATGAGTGCGGACCAATTGAGCTTCACTTGGAAATACTGGGTTAACGCTCCTGTTTCCACCCAAAAGCCCTTTTTTTCTTGGCATTCTTTTCTCATTTTACTCAACGTGCTGGAGGAAATTGTCTCTGTATCTTTGTTTTCTCTGCCCCGTGCTCCATACTCCATGTCCTCTGAATAACCTACATCTGGTCAATTTTCCGTACCTCCCTTGTACAATTCAGAGGTTTTTTTTTAAACCAGCTATTTTGTACATGCAATTTTTTTAGTAGTTTAATTCTAGAAAACACGTTTTTAAAATAGGATGGAAATCCCCCCATGCTTTTTTTCTCTTTTTTTTAATTGAATTAAGGGGTTTGTCTCAATACATGGATTGCTAGCTATTTAAAGATGAATGCTGCGGCTGCATTAACCACTGAAGAACAGATTGGCGACGCTGTTCTTTTACTGAGATTCACAGGGCCCTGACCCAGCGATGACAGCCTGAGGGTCCTGCAACTGACATCCGCTGGCATGCTTTTGTCGCCAGCACGGGGAAGGACACCTTCTCTCATACCTCTACCCCATGTGCAACCCCCTCTTTGCTCGCTTACCCCCCGAACTTCGCTCCATGTTCAGAAATAAAAAAAATTTGAGAAGGTATGGAAGAGTTTTAAAGTCCTCTATAAAAGACCAAATCACACTATTCTCAAATTCCCCCAAATCAAAAAAAAATTTTTGGATTTTAAAATTTTTAAAGCAAAGTAATCTATCAACAAAGCTTGCACCAAAAGTGAAAAAAAAACACCTGCTAAAAGTATAACGGGTATAAAAGTATTTTGGCACCTTTTCCCAAATTCAAAACCCGTGGTGACACAAAATTGTTGATTCAAATTTAACTGCAAAGTTAGATCTATCAACAAAGCTGGCTGCGCCAAAGTAAAAAACACGTATCTGAAAAGTATCGATAATAAAAGGTTTTTTTGGCACCCTTTCAATTCACCTGTGGTGACTACAAAATTCTGTATTCACATTTAAGTGCAAGGTGCCTCAATGAACAAAGCTGTAGTGCGCAAAGTGAAAAAACACGTATCGTAATGTAATTCGGATAATAAAAGGTATTTTTGGCACCTATCAACCGTGCTGACTACAAAATTGCTGGATTCTAATTTTTAAATGCAAGGTGGCTATATCAACAAAGCTGGAATGCAAAATTGAAAAAGAACACCTATCTGAAATCATACTGATAATAAAAGGGAGTTTTGCACCTAACAAAGAGACCTGCAGTTACTAGAAAAGATATGTATCCTAATATAAGTTCAGGCTGCCCCCAATTTTCCAGGAAATATTCAATAGAAAACCGTTAATAATAAAGCTAATTTCAGTGCAATGTCCCACACTAAGTCTTGGTGAACTTTATCCAGTATTCTTTATAGGCTTGTCTGTGTTCGTCCGCGCCCCCCCCCCCCCCCCCTCCGCTCCCCTCCGTGACTTTACAGCGTAGATGCTCCTTTAAAATTCTCTAACCTATCTACATAAAATCTTCCAATCTCTGATCTAACAAAGTTGTAAGGATCACAGCTAACAGTAGAGCTTTCTCTGTGAAGAAAAAGAATAATTTCGCTGAGCTTTTTGGGACACAGCAAGGCCCACGTCCTCCTACAATGAGACGCTGAGAAGACTAAACATGAACAGGAAGGGCTGTTCTATTTAAAACGAGGTCATGTGACTTTTTCCCCAGCCAATCGAAACCATACACATCCCAGTCATGACGTCGCACACACATCTCACCCTGCTCAAATCTGTAAGCTGATTTGCTGGCGGGCCAAAATGACAGGAAGCGCCGAAAATGGCGCGATCTTAATAGAGATGCACAGATTTTAAACCTAAAATTATCGCATGATCTAAATTTTTAGATCAACATAAAAACTGTGCCGATTTCAACTTTGTCGATAATAATCGCTCAACACTAATCCTAACATCTCATTATCAATATCAATGGTGCTACACAGCATATAATTCCCTATTCCCACTCTTTCAACAAAAGACCCGCCGTCACAAGTTAGCACCAATTTAGAGAGTGAAGAAGATGTTGCTGATCTAGATTTCATATGTGAAGAAGAGGAAAGAAAACATAATAACCCAATTAAAAAGACCTCAACGACTTGATCAGAGATCTTGGTCTTACCAAGTCAAATGCCGATCTTTTGACTTCTAGGCTCATTGAACTTGTTGGATAAAATCGTTCAAGTTGCGGGTCAGAGAAAGTGTCATCATCTTTTTTATTATTATCATTATTATTATTATTTATTTTAGAGCGCCATTGATTCCAGGGTGCTGTACATTCAAGGGGAGTTACATACAGTACATAACAAATGTTGAACAAATACAATGGTGACGAAAAATGACTAGTAACTGATACAGAGAGGACAGAGGACCCTGCCCGGGAGGGCTTACAATTAGAGATGGGCGAATTGATTCTAACGAAGTGGAATTCGTTTAGAATTTCAGGAAAACTTCCGTTCTGAACGAAGTCGAAGTTTGGGGTACTTCGTGTGAACAAAGTGTGCTTTTGGCTGCGAGTACATGGCGTTACATGGGGCAAAGCACTCTGCATGACATGTGCAGAGATGAAGCCAATCAGAGACCGGCGGGATTCTGTGACGTCACCGCACTATGTAAGTCCGGGCGCGACGCTGGGAGCTCATACCGCTCTCACTGTACTGATTAGGAAAGGTGCTGCCCGCGGCTGTTTAAATGAAAAGCTGATACTAAAGAACTCTTTTTTTATACAGCGATTTTTGGGAGGTGTCACAGCTTGTCTCAGAGACTGCTTCTCTTAACATTCTATTTCTGATTTTGTGGGTATTGGATCTGAAGTCCAGGGGTGTTTCCAGTGCAGCTGCATATACATTATAATGCTATCTGCTCACAGCACATTGAATATCCAAGGGTGATCTAAGCCTCTTCCTGTTGTATTCAATTAAAGAAACAGTGTTTTTACAATACAAATACCACTTAATTTTTGCTGCTCAATTCTTTTGTGCAATTACATCCAGGGTTAATTAGCGTTGTTCTGCTGCTGTGGTGACTAAAAGAAAACGTTTATTTCACCGCCAAAAAATACATTTTTCCTGTAGAATAAATCACAAGCGAAGGTTAATTACAATTTTCCTCTTGTTGTAGCGTAAAAAAAAAGCCATTGTAACAACGCTTCAATGCTCTTAGTTTTTGGTTGCTCAATTCTTTTGCGAAAATTTACATCCAAGGGTTTAAAACAAGAAATTTTCTGCAGTTGTACTCAGTAAAAGAAACTTTGATGTCCTCACCGCCACTGAAGAAATTTCTGTAGCATAATTCATATCCGAAAGTTAATTAAGCTTTTGGTGCTTTGATATTCAGTAAAAAACACAAAGTTTTTTGAACGCACTACAAGTTCAATTTTTCCCTGTCCATATGTGTGGAGTGCAATTTTTATATCAAGTGTACCCAAGCTTCTTATGGGTCATTTGAGTCAAATACAGGGTGTGTATTTCATATACAGATATCTTCATCAAACAGTTGTCCTTACATTTTAGAACAACAGTATTCAGACAGAGAGGTGGCAGCTCTCACCTCAGTGCAGAGGCACAAACATTCCTGAGCAGGCCAGGTCACCAGCACAGCAAGAACGTCTCGCAGGGGTCACTCGGTGAGGCCACAACTGCCGCTGTCATCTATCGGCCTGCTGTTGTTCAGCAACCCAATGGTTCTTGATTGTTATTCTAAGGTCAACCCCACTTCCTTCCCATAGACATCTTACAACCCCAGCCCAAAAGTCGCTGGGAACAACAGACAAGACCCTTATTGGGCATGCCCTGGATTCGGGGTCACGGCCCTCACCTGTCCTACTGTCCATCCGGTTCCCGTCACCAGAGATCTACAGATGTGGTCTGTGGCTCACGCCACTATATAGCGAAGATGGACAATTTGAAGAGGCAGTCAGCAGCTACTTGGCAGCAAAGAAATGGGCCAAATCCCCTAGCGTCTTGCAGTAGGGCCCCAAAGTATAGATTTAGAGGGCATGGTGGTCATGTTTGTGAAGGTTCAGCCTCTGCATACCAATACCAGTGAGGAGACAGCAGTGACGATGAAACACAAATAGATGATGATGTAGCCGACCGCACTTGGATCTGTTGAGGCAAGCTTCATCATCGTCAGAGGATAAGAGCATCAACTTCGCTGTCAGGCAGCGCAAAGCCCCACAATTGGGTTTAAGGTGGCCGTGAGTCAGCAGAATAGCAGCAGAGTGAGGTCAGAGACAAGCGGCCACGGGGTAAAAAAATCCCGCTTCACAGGTCCCAAGAAAGTGCGGCACAGGGGCTTCAGCGAGACATCGGCGCAGTATCACTCAGTGCGGGAGCTGTGGCGGTAAAAATCAGCACTCGGTCGGTGTGGCAGTTTCTTTGCTAAGACACCGAGGAGCCGAATATGTTATAGTGTAGAATCTGTAGCATAATGTGAACGTTGCCATGGTAGCTAACTTGGCACCACGGCCCTGCTCTACCATGCAGCGTCACCATCGTGGCCTGGAAAACGTGCTCATATGTGGTGTCCATCCTGCCGCCGCAGCAACAGCACACGCCCAGTGGAACGCATGCCAATTGCAGCCAGTCAAGGATCCACACCTCTCAAAGGTGCGTTTCTCTTTGACATCAATCTCCCGTTCCAGGATGCCAGCGCCTCGCTACTCATTGGCGCCAGCAGTCGTATCAGCGAGGTATTGCAAAGAGACAACATATGCTCAACATCCTAAGGTGCAGAAGCTGACCTGCTCCTGTCCAAGTTGTTGGTGAACTCCGCAGTCCCTCCCTTTCCAAAAGTGGAACCTTCAAGAACTAATTGCTTTTGGCCGACCAAGTGGAAGTTTCCAATCCCCCCAACCCCCCCCCACACCCAAACAGCACCAATAATTTCTTTTCCAAAAAGACAGTACAAGCACTTCAAAATATGTAGAACAGAATGGTGGCCATCCTTGAGCTTATCGTTGTTCCAAGTGCATGGCAGCGCGACCGTCTGGAGCTGTAAACTACGGTCAGGCCAGTAACATTTCCTTTACGGCCCACTGGTGAATGTGCTTCCTTCCCAGAGCACACCAACAACTAGGACAGGAGACGCCGCTTTCCCTCCACGTTGTCAAACTAAACTGGCGGCTCCTGCGCCAATGTCCTGCCTCCTCCTCACCAGACAACACCATCCTCAGCCTCCACAAGTACTGCTCCATCATACCACAAGTGTAGGCACGAGCTGTCACGCAGTTCTACACCTGCTTGCCGTCCGCACGAAATTCACACAGGGAAGAACTGCTCTCTCATGCAGCAAGAATCGATGTTGCTGTCTCCGCCCAACTGCAAATCAGAACCATGGTGACAACAATGGGAGAACATGGTGTCCGCGCTGGCACCGACAGGATGTCCATGCGCCCTGCATGGCGCACCGGTTCAATCTGGTTGTGAAAAGGTTTTCCTGAATCTTCCTCTTCACCGATTCTTCAGAAGATCTGAAAATGGCCAGTGAGCAAATGTGCATGCACTTCCACCATTCCTACAAAGCCAGAACACCCCTCATTCGAAAAGCAGCGCAGAACGTCCTCCCCCAACACACTGTATATGCATGTTTCCACCCTGGAATTCCAGCCTGCACATGTTGTACCGACCGTATGAACAAGAAAAGGCCATAACGATTTTTTGATGATCCAGCAGACAGATAATCCACCCCCTTGTGTAACTTTGATGTCAGCCAGTGCAGCTTCCATGCTGACACCTGCCGTTTGTTGAGGCCGATACGAGGAGGCCACTTATTTAGTCAGTCGCCAGGACTACGTATAATAACGTCATTCCACTGCTTCATAGTCCTGGAACAGATGCTGAAAAATCTGACTTGGCAGGGACTGAGACTGCGACACATCTCGCGGCCACAATGAGTCCGATGGGGACTGAATGAGGAGAGAGGAGGACATTGGAGCAAAGCATTGTCTGGTGAAATGGAATGGATTTTCTACCCAGGAGACAAGATAGAGAGCAGGAGCGCTGGAGGAGGTAGATTAATGTATTTGGAGATGGAGGAAGACGAACAATGACCTGCAAGCACCGTGGCAGTATACAGTGAGATGAGGCAGGAGCCCCTTGATCTCTTGTCAGATGCCCCAACATGCTGATTTGCCTGCTAGTGACAGCCGAATATCAGCATCCAGAGATACTTCTGGGCTCTCCACCCTATTGGACCCCTCGCTATTAACCGTCCAAAAATGGGAGCCTTTGTTTCCCAGATATTGGAGAGGGAGGACAAAACTCAAGATACTATAGGGAAAATCCTCCGTAATCAGTTTTGGCCACTGCCATATGATGAGCATCATCCTTCCTCTGACAGGTCTGACCGGGGGGTTCTCAGCGCTCACGTACTACTGCCGTGGCTCTGGGGGATAGGTGGAGGGGTAAGGACTGTAAACAGCTCCATCAGCAGCACCTAATCTGGAGTCACTGATGACAGCTTCCTTCACCCCCTAGTGAGGAGGTGCATCCCAGCTACAGCCACACAGCAGGAGCCTGGAGCAACCCGAGATCACAGTGGTAGCCTACTAGGACAGTACTCGCCTCCCCCATTAAAGAATCCGCTGGACAACTGGCACCAAAAGCTGGATAGATGGCCGCAACTTGCCGAGTTTGCAGTGGAGAAGCTGTTCCAGCCCGGACATAAGGTGGCATCAGAGCGGTGTTCAGTGCAGCTGGCTCTTCGTTACCCCAGGAGAACCCCTTGTCCATCGGGAAAAGTGGGAACACTGATCTTTGACAAGATGATTCAGCATGGACCCAGATTTACACACACCACTGCATTAGGCTCAGACTACATCACCATGCCAGCCTCAGCACCAGAACTGAGAAATGATCTGAGTTCAAACTAGCTGCCTCAGCCATTATTCTGATGCTGCCACCCGTCCTGATGCCACACATCGCTGACAGTTTCTCCATCTGCCACCCAACCTCTCTTTACCAGACTATATTAGGCCACCCACCTAAATCACTCTGTCATTGTTGCCACTCCTCTGACCTCATACTCTGCTCGCTGAGTTTGCGAGCGTGACATCCAGCACTGTGTCACTTGTGCCACACCTCTGACCTCATGCGTGTTGCTCCTGACCCGTCACAATTCCACTCATTCTTCAGTGCCACTCCTGGGCCTACCAGTTTTTGCCACCTATCCAGAATGTCATTGTGCCACTGTCTGACGCTCATGCGACTGCTGTTGGCTGCTGCCGTAACCTACACAATCCCACAGAACACTGTTCATTGTGCACTTCTGAGGCCTACACCTGTTTTTTGCCACCTCCAGAATTCCATGGGGCCACGCTACGAACCGCATGCTGCAGCCGCTTCACCTCCACGCTCACTGGCATTGTGCCACTCTGTGGCCTACTCCAGTTTTTCCACCTCCAAAAGTCAGTTGCCACTGTCTATCCCGAATGCTGCTGCTCTGGGGAGACTGCTGCCGATCCTGACTCACTTGCATTGGGTCCACTCTGTGGCCTACTCCTTGGTCCACCTCCAAAGGGTCATTGTACCTCGCTCGGACTTTCATGTCTGTTCTGCCGTCACGCTCCACGCTCATTCATTTTGCCACTCTGGCCTACGTACTTGTTTTGCCAAACGCCATATGCAGTGTCCTCTTCGACCGCATGCGGCTGCAGCCGCTACGACTCCGGCAGGACCACGCGGTGGAATTATCCAGTTTTTTTGCCACCGCCTATTGCTTTGTGCCAATTGTACCTCCTGGCAGGGCTTGACCACCGTGGCGACGCGGAATCATCTCTGTCTTGCGCCACTCTGGGCCTACTCCATTTTGCCGCCCTCCAGAAATGTAATTGTGACCACTTCTGACCTCATCTGCTGCTGTGGCTGCTGCCTAACCTACACACTTCATGTCAACTCTGTCCATATTCCTGTTTTTGCCACCTCCAAATTCATGTGCCACTATCTGACCTCACTGTTTTCTGCCCGTTCACTTCCACTCTCTGTCATTGTCACTCTGTGGCCTACTACGTTTTGCCACTCCAAAGTCATTTGCCACTGTCTGACCTCAATGTTGCTGCCGTCGTCACCTCCAACTCTGTCTTTGCCACTCTGTGGCCTACTCCAGGTTTTTGCCACCTCTCCAAATGTCATTGTGCCACTGTCAACCTCATGCTTCTGCTGCCGTTACCTCCACCCTCTGTCATTGTGCCACTCTTGCCTACTCAGTTTTGCCACCTCCAGAATGTCCATTGTGCCAACTGTCTAGACCTCAAGCTGCTGCCTGCCGTCACCTCCACTCTCTTCAGTGTGCCACCTGTGCCTACTCCCATTTTTGCCACCTCCAGAATTTCATGGTGGCCACAGTCTGACCTCATGTCATGCATGCTGCTGTGGCTGCGGCTGTAACCTCCACACTGGTCATGTGCCACTCCTTTCCTACTCCTTTTTTTGCCACCTCCAGAATGTACATTGTGCCACTGTCTACCTCATGCTGCTGTGGCTGCCCCGTCACCTCCACACTCTGGTCACTGAATGTTGGCCACACCTGAGCCCTCACTTGTTTTTTTCCACTACATTCCCCCTTCAGTTTTTTGGTCAGTTTTGCCACTCTTTTAAAGTGCCCAGCGAATTTTATATGAAGCAATATAAGAGCGGCGGCAAGAGCATTTGCATGTTCATACTAAAACACAACATTGTAGAAGACCAAACCAAGCTCCCTTCCCCTTCCTATGTTTTTTTTTTTTTTAAGCTTGACAACTTCTACAGCACCCTGCCCTCTGTGCAGCATGGAAAAGCTGTTTTAACGTGATTCTCCCGAATGTAAGTACGACCGAATTATTTTTGTCGGTAATTTCAGCGAAGTGAGCGAACCGAAAATTTGTTAGAGGAAATTCGCACCATCTCTAGCATAACAGATCTACAAGAGGAAGGGATGAGGCAAAAGTGTGCGGCGGACATGCTTGTGGCCCGGTGTACTGGTGGTGGGTTAGTGGAGTTTTAACTTTCCTGAAGAGATGGTTTTCATTGCTTTTGAAACTGGTGAAAGTTGTAGATCTATGTTTGGGTTAAGAGTTTCCAGAGATATGTAATCCACATAGTGATGTCGTGGAGATGGTGTCTGAGGAGCTGAAGAGAGGAGCAGAGAAAGAAGGTCCCGTAATCGGAGATTGCTGAGGAGTATCTGAGATTTGTACAAGATTAGGAGGGAGAAGTTGTGGAAGCCGTTGTAGGTCATTTTTTACAACTTCTTCACCCATCAAGATGGACCTCCTGCTTCTTCAACAGAATTGTGACAGGTATGTTTATGCATGAAAAAACCCTAATATGCATCTCTTCTAGACACTCATCAGGACCTTAAACATCTGCTCCATAATGGTACAATACCCAAGTGTCAAACCTTGTTAGATGCCTTTGAAGTGTGAGGATACGGTGGAGTTCACTGAGACTTCAAAATGGAAGCCTTTCTGAGGTCTCCAAAGCATTTTACAAGATTATAACCTGCTACCTTTGTCTTTGGATAGCAAGTGACACCAAGAGCAACCCTATAACATGAGGGACTGCCGCAGGGGTATCATTCTCTGCAGGAAGACAACGTCAATATGGGAGCCACCGGTTGACTCCCCAAAGTCTGATACCTCCACTGCATATCAAACTGGGCCTTATTAAACAATTCATCACTACTCTAGATAAAGACAATCTAATACCAGCAGCTCTACTTGCACAAAAAATCAGTCAACAGGAATGTAGGAATTATTGGACAAGCATTTCTGGTACGTTATAAACATGAAAAATTTAGGTTCTTAGTGTACATTTTTGATCAAAACTCTAATAAAACTGTAATAAGCCCAACTGCTGTCGTCAAGGCGACCTCAATACAGATGAAAACCTACTCTATATATTACCTCTTTTGGTGCCTGTTCAGACCTCCACATTTCAGGGAGAGAAGATTCCAGCTCCAATCTACGTTTTGGATGTGCAAACCAAACATTGTTTTTCAGACTTTTGCATAGTGATGGCTGCCCTATGTATTTTTGCACTTCCCAATCCGCCCACCTGCACAGTTTTTAAACCAATGCAAGTAGCTTGTACTGGAATCTTCTCTCCCTGAAATGTGGAAGTCTGAACTGCAATCCAAAAGAGGTAACATATAGAGAGGTTCCCATCTTTATTGAGTAGCCTTCGAAAGCAGGTGGGCCTTATTATAGTTTATAATAAAAAAAAAAATTTAACACTACGAACCCCGAATTTTCTGTTCAATAGTAGCAGAAATGCGGTTTCCAACAATTTTCCTGCCACATCCCGCTTTAAAAAAAAAAAAAAAAAAAAAAAAACTTTTGGATGCAGACCAATATATTTTTTTCTAAACCTAATAAAAGTCCTAGTATTTGAGCATTACGTTGGCATATCACATCGTCGATGGGTTGATATCGCACATGCGACAAGATATCATGGTCGAACTAGATTTATGACCGATGACCATTTAAGGTCTATGGGAGAGCAACAACACCTTCATTCTTACACCCAAACAGGCTGGAGAAGGCTGGAATTAACATCCACAACAGTCCAAAGGGATACGTGCTACATCTTAGCACAACACTTAGGCCCTATAAACACCACAAAAAAAATCACGACTAAACCATCACTATCCCTCTTGCACCACAGCCATAGCCTTAAACCTGCATGACCCCAGCCACAAATTAAAATGTCCAGGTTAGCTTATTATTGAAACCATCATTTTGACTATGAACTGATCATTGAATATCCCTGGCCTGAGAACGCACATGACCCCAAACTGCATGGACCCCGCAGATTTAAAAAAAGTGCCGGAAAGGGAGCTTTCAACCACCATTTTAGTGAACTGGACGATGAATATACCGTCTTGTACCACATAATACCATATTAAACCTGTCCTGACCCACAAATTAAAAAGTGCTGGAAAAAGGAGTCTTTCACCACACTACTTTAGTGAACTGGACATTGACTAGTACTAGTCTGTACCGCAGTTAGTGACCATTAAGACCTGTCATGGACCCCCAGATTAAAAAGTGCGGAAAAAGAGAGTCCTGTTCAACCACCATTTTTATTTCACTGTACTAATACTGTCCCTGTCCCTGGGACCACATCATTAGCCCCCAAACACTGCATGACCCCCACATTTAATAAGTGCCAGGAAAAAGGAGATCTTTCAACCACCATTTTGTAGTTTCACTGACATAGACTATTCCCTGTCCTGGTCACAGCATACCCCAAACCTGCTTGACACCCCAGCTTTAAAAAGTGACGGAAAAAGGAGTCTTCAACCACCATTTTAGTTTCACTAGGACATAGACGTATCCCTGTCCTGGCCACAGCATGACCCGTAAACCTTTTAACCACAGATCACAAAGTTGCACATGCTATTTTATAACAGCGACTGTACATTTAGTATATTTTTGGTAACTGACAATTGTTTAACAGAATTTATTTTTAGGAATTTTATTTATAGTTTTACATTAATTATCATTTTGCTTTTTTTTAAAGTGTGATAACATAAAACAACACCCCTCCCGCATTTTTTTAAGGTATTTTTTGGCACCTAAAAAACCTGTGGTGACAACAAAGTTCTGGATTAAAATTTTAACGGGCAAAGTAATCTATCAACAAAGCTTACTGACCAAAAGTAAAAAAAAACACATATCTGAAATGTTGGGAAAAAAAGGATTTTGGCACCTTCAGTTCATCTGTGGTGACAAAAAAAGCTGTTTCACTTTTTAACTGCAAAAAGCTCTACAACAAATTTACGCCCAAAGGAAAAAACACTTACGAAATTATTGGGGATAATAAAAGGTATTTTGGCACCTTTTCAATTCACCTGAGTTTGACTACAAAATTTGCTGTATTCACATTTAAGTGCAAGTGTGCCTCAAATGAACAAAGCGTTAGTGCGCCACAGTGAAAAACACTAACTGAAATTTATTCGGATAATAAATAGGTATTATTGGCAACCTATCAACCTGTGCATGACTACAAAATTGTCTGGATTTCTAATTTAACTGCAAGGTGGAGATAAATCAACAAAGGTGGAATGTGCAAAATTGAAAATGAACACCTAGTCTGAAATGTAACTGATAATAAAAGTGGAGTTTGCACCTAAGCAAAGAGACCTGCAGTTACTAGAAAAAGATGAGTATCCTAGGGGGGGTTATGGGATAATAAATAAAAAAATAATTTCAGGCATGCCCAATATCCAGGAATATATTTCAATAGAAAACTTTAATAATAAAGGCTATTGCAGTGCAATGCTACACTAAGTCTTGGTGAACTTTATCCAGGTATTCTTTATATAGCTTGTCTGTTGTTTTCCGCGCCGACTGATGCCCCAGCCCTTACCCCCTGCCGCTCGCCCCCTGTGACTTTACAGCGGAATATGCTCCTTTAAAATTCTCTAGCAAACTACATAAATCTTCCAATCTTCTAATCTAACTAAGTTGTAAGGATCACTGCTAACAGTATAGCTTTCTCGTGAAGAAATAAATAATTTCCGCTGAGCTGTTTGGCCACAGGCATGAGCCGACGTCCTTCTGCCTCTGAGACGCTGAGAGACACTGATCCTATGAACAGGAATGCTGTTCCTATGTAAAACGAGTCATTGTGATATTCCCAGCCAATCGCAACCATACACATCCCAGTCATGACGTCCGCACACACATCTCACCCTGCTCTATCTGTAAGCGTGATTTGCTGGCGCCAAAACGAAAGGAAGCCCGAAAATGAGGCGCGATCTTATTAGATGTTCTGTCACAGATTTGTAACCTAAAATTATCGCATGATCTAAAAATTTCGATCATCAAAAAAACTGAGCCGATTCAACTTTGACGATAATAATCGCTCAACACCTAGTCACCAGCTTTCAAGTTTCTTTTTTATCAGAGACTTCTACCCTGAGCTTCTGGAGGCTAAGGTCAAAGCTGTGTTTTTATTCAGCCATATCTGAATACAGATTAAAGAAGATCTTGGTTAATCAGTGAAATTCCAAGGAACTCACCCAGAAGGAGAAATTGGAACTGGTACATCTTTGTGTCGCAGTAGTTTGCGGCTTTCTTGGTAACAACAAAGCCAAAAAACTATTGGAGCTGGTTTAGGACTCTATGAAGAAGTACTAGCAAAATGGGGTTGCAGAATGTTCCCTCAAATCCTATATGCTGATGCGCATCAAGATAACTTCAAGGATAACAGTGAGCAATTCGAAGAGCAATGCAAGGCTGTCCAGCGGGCAATAATGGACTTCGAACCACGCTACCAGAATAGTACAGCTAGAAACAAGATGGGAGAATTTAACAATTTGGGGTTTGATTCGTAAAAGCAATTTACAACATAAAAGGCAAATCTCAAAAAAAGCTTGTTTCTGAAAATAAATGTTAAATCTGAAGCAGTTTGTTTTTTTTCTTGACTTTATGTGAACGAGATATGATGCAAATTTGCCTTTTCCTGTTGTAAAATAGATAAATTCAAAAATGTCACTGTCCCAGTTACAAAAGCAATGCTTGTGGGGAACAAATGTTGTTTTTCATTGTTTTTAGATATAAGCAGTGAGGAAATAACACTTATTAGCCAAGAACAGAAAAAAAGTGAAAATGTGTTGCCTAGTGATGTTCTTGTGAATTACAACTAATTTATATTTTTATTCCTGCAACAATTTTGCACCGTTATATTTTCGCAAATAATTATCAACAAGAAAAAAAAGAACAAAACAATAATAATTTGTTTCTTTTCTTATTTATATGGAAACTTTTTTAAGTCTGTAGTGTATCTTTACATACAGTGTTGGGGGTGTTGTATACCCCAGGTTAAAGGGCCTTCCCTCTGTTCCAGCCACTTAATCTTCTATGTATTCCCCAGCCTCTTCCTGCTCCACTCTTTTATATATTCTCTTCCACCTCTTCTATTAATTTATCTCATCTCCAGTAACCTCACATTCTTCATCCTGCTTTTAATGCTTGTTAACACAATTCTTAATCAGTATGTTGGCAGTAATGATCTCAGGAAATGAATTACTTAGAATGGGGATAAGATTATGGCTGCTGTGCTAAGGGTTCTTATGATAGCACTTTAAAAAAGACACAAGATGATTACAAGATGTTCATAGAATAACACTGGATTCTGGAAAGAAGCGTAAAGTTACATTACACTGTGCTAATTGTAAAAATTGTCCCTCATTTCTGTCTACCACCCTACCACCTCCGCACTTCTGCTGATATAATGTTACAGGCCTCAATCATCCGACCCACCCATGTATGTCTCCAAGATTTCACATGTGCTACAACAGTCCTCTGGAACATGCTTCCCTGGACGATCAGGCATAATCATAACCTTCAAAGTTTTAAGAGGGGCCTGAAAATGCATCTTCTTAGCCAGATCTACCTAGTTCCCTAATCGCCAACTCCCCACTTTCTATCACACACACTTCTGTCACTCCCTGCGCCTTTGGGCTACTCTCACTAACACTTATCTGTATGTAGATGTATGGTCTTGGTGGCAGGTTCATCCACTTTTATGTAAATCACCCCATTTTTATGAAACATGGCTGGATCATTGTAGACCTAGCACTTTTCACCCTTCGTCTCACCCATACATCCCAATAGATTGCAGTTCATGCAGGCAGAGCCTCACCTTGTGTCTCATCTGTAAGTAGCTTTTTATTGTGTAATGTCTTTTTATCTGTACTTATAACTACTAAATTTTAAAGTGCCTCAGAATATGTTAGCGCTACAAAAGGTTAAAATACACATCACCCCCTAGGGGTGACAATATGAGGAAGTGATTTTAGTGTTAGGGCAGCAGTAGAGTGGTGCTCTTTATCAATGTAGAGCACAATAGTCTTATTGACCTTCATAGAAAAAGGCTCGTTGAGCCATGCACTAGACCAAGGGTATCAAAATAATTTTCACTAATGTAGCCCGCTGATCCTGGTGTCACACCTCCTGATCTGGAATCTGCCGCTCCTGGTGACACGCCTGGCATCATGCCTCCTGGTCCGGAATCCTTTGCTCCTGGTGTTATTCCTCTTGGTTGAGAATCCAATTCTCCTGATGACATGCCTGGTGTCTTGATCCGGAATCCTCTTCTCTTGGTGTCATGCCTTCTGGTCCAGAATCCCCAGCTCCTGGTGTCATGCCTAATGGTCTGGAATCTGCTGCTCCTGGTGTCATACCTCCTGTCCTAGAATCCGCTGCTCCTGGTGTCACGGCTCCTGGTCTGAAATCTGCTGCCCCTGGTGTCTTGCTTCCTGGTTCAGAATTTGCTGCTCTTAGTGTCACACCTCCATACCTTTTTACGGAATCTGCTGATCCTTGTTTCATGTCTACTGGTTGGGAATCTGCTATTCCTGGTCACACGCCTGGTGTCATTCTTTCTGGTCCAGGATCCACTGCTCCTGGTGTCACACATCCTGGTCCAGAATCAGCTGCACCTGGTGTCACACCTGCTGGTTTGGAATCTGCTTCTCCTGGCATCATGTCTCCTGGTCTGGAGTTTACTGCTCCTAATGACATACCTCTTGGTAGGGAATCTGCTGATCCCGGTGTCACGCCTCCTGGTCCAGAATCTGTCATGCCTGGTGTCATGCCTCCTGGTACAGAATCCACTGCTCCTGGCATCATGCCTCCTGGTCCAGATCCTGCTTCTCCTGATGACATGCCTGGTGTCATGCCTCCTGGTATCATGCCCGCTGATCCTGATGTCACACCTCCTGGTCCAGAATCTGCTGCTCCTGGTTTCATGCCTCCTGCCCTGGAATCCACAGCTCTTGGTGTTACGCCTATGGGTTGGGAATCTGCTGCTCCTGGTGACATACCTTGTGTCACGCCTCCTGGTTCACAATCCACTGTTTTTGATGTCATGTCTCCTGGTCAGGAATCCACTACTCCTGGCATCATGCCTCCTGATTCAGACTTTGCTGCTCCTGGTAACTGTCCTGCTGTCATGCCTCCTGGTCCAAAATCTTCCTCTCCTGGCGTCACGCCACCTGGTCTGGAATCCACTATTCCTGTTGAGGGTCCAGAGGCCCCTCATAAAAGAGGGGGGTAGTGTAATGGCTTGCATTATTTATGTCTTTGACATTGGGGGCTGCTCAGTGCATTCTCTACCTTCCAGCAGTGCAAGAGTTAACCTGTCTTCAGTACCCACAGCTGCTGCCCATCTCACTCCCTGCCATTTGTTGCACTCAGGGCCTGAGTTTGTGATGTGGGGGACTTCGGCGCAGAAGGACTGCGCCTAACATGTATTCCGATTCGAGACAGACTGAAAAACAGCGAGAAATCATTAAACATGTTAGTGAAGAGCAAAAAGAGTTGTCTTTCAAATGAATGAATGAATAAAGTGAAAAATCCAAGCTGTCTAAAAACGATTAAATGTAGTGAAAAAGTGGAGCATTAAAAAATAAAGGGAAAATATATAAGATCGCTCAAAAAATAAATCTCAGCTCTCAGCTCCGTGAGGCATGGAGTATGAATCTAAAAAAACTTTTTTATTACGTGTAAAACATTATCTGAAAAAGAGCTCAAACCTTCTAAAAAAAAAACATAAAGAAAATCACTAACAAAAAATCAAGAATGACGCAACATCAGGAATTAGGATCTTGAAAATTGCCGGGAAATACAGTAATTCAAATTCTGTAAGCTATTCTCATTGGTCGGCATAAACCAGCCAATCAGAATAGGAGTGACAGTGACCCATTATAACCTATGGAGAAGTATTGACCAATAGAATGAAAAGGCGGGACAGTTCAAAATACAGTAAAAAATGAAGAAAAGAGCTGATTGGTTGAGCTAGCGGAGGCTTGGCTATCCCGGCCAATCAGAATAGGAACGACAGTGAACCATTATAACCTATGGAGAAGTATTGACCAATCAAATGCAAAGGCGGGAAAGTTCAAAATACAGTAAAAAAAGGAAGAAAAGAGCTGATTGGTTGAGCTAGCTGGGGTTTGGCTATTCCGGCCAATCTGAGCACGAGCTACTTTGTTCCATTGTAGTCTATGGAGAAATCGGGGCACTGAAATCTCAGCTCCGTGAGGCGTGGAGTATTAGTAAATAAATCGTTTTTATTAAGTGTAAAACATTCTCTGTAAAAGAGCTAAAACCTTCTATAAACATATATAAATAAAATCCCTAACAACGCGTTTGTCGCTGTCACCGGCGCAACATCGGGAATTGCGATATAGAGAATTGCCAGGAAATACAGTAATTCAAATTCTGAAAGCTCTTCTCATTGGTCGGCATAAACCAGCTAATCAGAATAGGAGCGACAGTGACCCATTATAACCTATGGAGGAGTATTGACCAATCAAATGAAAAAGCGGACAGTTCAAAATACAGTAAAAAAGGCAGAAAAGAGCTGATTGGTTGAGCCCAGGCTGCAGATATGAATCCACCAATCATATGTAGTGCGTCTATTTTGAGTTGAGCAAGAAAGGTGAGATAGAAGGGCGCCCTAAAAGTTATTACTGTCTATGGGAAATTCATTGAATTTATATTTATTTGTTTATTTTCGTTACCCCCATATTATTGTTCATTTTATATACACATCGGCACAACTTCATGAGTCTTATCATTTGATTTCTGCCATGTACAATTTTATTATAGATTGCATTAGAAGACCCATAAGAGCGTCGCTCGCTCGCCCATTGGACCAAATAACCGCGCCTCTTTTAACTTAGCCAATCACAAACAGAGCTCACTCTGCATTTCTTTTCCCCATAGAACTCTATGGGAAGGTAGCTCATCCGCTGATTGGCTAAGCAGCACCAGCCCCTCTTCCCCCAACCAATCACAGTACTAGAATATTTCCCATAGACAGTAATAACTTTTAAGGCGCCCTTCTATCGCGCCCTTCTATCGCGCCTTTCTTGCTCCACTCAAAATAGACGCACTACATATGATTGGTGGATTCATATCTGCCGCCTGGGCTCAACCAATCAGCTCTTTTCTACCTTTTTTACTGTATTTTGAACTGTCCCGCCTTTTCATTTGATTGGTCAATACTTCTCCATAGGTTTTAATGGGACACTGTCGCTC
The DNA here is from genome assembly GCA_025379985.1 of Phyllomedusa bahiana. Lineage (NCBI taxonomy): Eukaryota > Metazoa > Chordata > Amphibia > Anura > Hylidae > Phyllomedusa > Phyllomedusa bahiana. The sequence continues at coordinate 8,599 of JAODAL010048113.1, read as the reverse complement.
CTATTCTGATTGGTTGGTTTATGCCGACCAATGAGAAGCGCTTACAGAATTTGAATTACTGTATTTCCCGGCAATTTCCAATATCCCGATTCCTGATGTAGCGACGGCGACTAACGCGTTGTTAGTGATTTGATTGATTTATGTTTTTAGAAGGTTTGAGCTATTTTTCAGATAATATTTTACACCTAATAAAAATGATTTTTTTAATCATACTCCATGCCGCACGGCGCTGAGAGCTGAGATTTCAGTGCCCCTATCTCTCCATAGACTACAATGGGACAAAGTAGCTCGCGCTCTGATTGGCCGGGATAGCCAAGCCCCCGCTAGTTTAACCAATCAGCTCTTTTCCGCCTTTTTTTGTATTTTGAACTGTCCCGCCTTTTCATGTGATTGGTCAATACTTCTCCATAGGTTTTAATGGGTCACTGTCACTCCTATTCTGATTGGCCGGGATAGCCAAGCCCCCGCTAGTTGAACCAATAAGCTCTTTTCTGCATTTTTTTCTGTATTTTGAACTGTCCCACCTTTTCATGTGATTGGTCAATACTACTCCATAGGTTTTAATGGGTCACTGTCGCTCGCATTCTGATTGGCTGGTTTCTGCCGACCAATGAGAAGCGCTTACAGAATTTGAATTACTGTATTTCCCGGCAATTTCCAAGATCCTAATTCCTGATGTTGCGCCGTTCTTGATTTGTGGAAAGTGATTTTATTTTTTGTTTATTTTTTTTTTTAAGGTTTGAGCTCTTTTTCTGATAATGTTTTACATGTAATAAAAACGTTTTTTTTTATTCATACTCCATGCCTCACAGAGCTGAGAGCCGAGATTTCTTTTGCGATCTTCTATATGTTCCCTCTCATGTTCCGTTCTCGCTTCACTTCACCTCCTCCGGCTCATTTAGACCAGAATCAACTAGGTCTGCCTGTCGGAGCTGGCGAGCGCTGCAATGCGCCGCACGTTGCCGACCCGCGATCATGCATGCCTCGGAGTATTCGAATGAGCCACGTCCCGCCCCAGAACGCCCACACCGTGCCCATTGCACGCCTCTTCATGTGAGGCGCAGCCGAAAGTGGCGAAGGCTGCGCCTAACACCGCATCCCTGCGTCCGACAGGGGGATTCGAATCGGTGAGGCGCCGTTTTCGCCAGAAAACAGGCGCAAATCCCGATCATACATGACGCCCATAGTGTTGCAGGAAAAGATTCAACATAACTTGCAGTTTGTGCATTTGAACCTCTGCTCATTCTTGGATTAGGAGTCCAGTGGGCGGTCACATTAACTGTCAGATACAGATCAGGACTGCCCACTGGACTCATAAGACCAGAATGAGCAGAGGTTTAAATGTATAAAATTATCAAGAATTTTTCCCAAAAACATCATATACCAATCTGCTCAGCTCCTTCTCCATGACATGATGCTGGCAGATCACAGGTTTCCTCTAAGCCTGGCAAATGCAGTTTTAAAGCAGTGATTTAAGTCAGGTGTAATATGACTTTTGATTTATTTTATTATAAGTGTTAATAAAAGTTACTCTGCAGTCTTTTTCTTATAGGGGTTGTCTCACTATAAGGATTTCTTTTTATGTTAAAGATCTTGCAAAAACAAGTCACTTTGTAATATGTGGCCATTAACAGTGTCCTACCTATTCCTAGATATCCCTTGTATGGGCTGCATCAACTCCTCAGGTCACTATAGCTACAGACCTGTTTGATCTCTCCTGATAGGCTGCAAGCGCTGGTCGCTATAGCTACAGACCTGGCTTCTACTGCAGCCTAGTGGAAGCCAGTAAACACGCGCCTGAATTTAAAATGAAACCAAGGAAACAGAACTGAGGTAAGAGGGATCAATGTAGTGAGACAACCCCTTTAAGTGATTTATTCAACCGAGGTCAATGACAAACTGTATAAAATTCTGAGTCAGTGACCCGTACCTGTGCCCTATACCGAGGATGATGTCCCAGGTTACTTCTTCTGATCTCCTTCTGTCGACTAAAGTCTTTCAAATTATAAATGTTCCCTTTTATTTCCAGCTGACACAACAGTGTTTGTATTTGTTTCTGTGCAGTTAGGAATCATTTGATTCTGTATAAGTCTTTAATATCTCACTCTTTTCCCTCCTCTAAACCCTTATCTCCTGTTCAAACACATATCCGTGAAATTCTCGGCTGCAGGAAGCTATCAGGCATACATTTTCATCAAACAAAACCCACGCTGAGTGGAGGAGATTGTGTTCGAATGAAACCAGCTAAGCACAAGGCATCTTGGATGAGATACAGAATTAGACATTCTCATATGGAGACAACAGCTTTAATGAAATTTCTCGCTAAAGGAAATGATCAGATTAAGACAAGTTGTTTATAGTCAATTTCTTATCTGTTTTTAATGTTTTTTTTTTTTCATGTCTTCTTTTTATTTCAATAGTATATAAAGGTAACAATATTGCCCAAAAAATTTCAAAGAAAAAGTGATTTGCAATATTCTATTTTTAAGAAATTCACGGAACTGGCATATCCTTTTGCAGCACTGGTACTGTCCCATGCTAGACATGTCCTGCAGAAAATGTTTAGAGTTGTCCACTATACCTTTCTCTGGCAATGAGAGTTAAAGGAGTTTTATCATCAGGTTGTTTCATAGAGATTGCTCTTCACAGCCAACTTCAGGTCTCCACTTTCTGTTCTGACTGTGGGTGGTTCTACAGCTTCAAGGTTCCTCTTCCTGTTCAAACTATGGGCAGTTCTTCAGCTTCAGACTCCCACTTCCTGTTCAGGCTGTTGGTGGTTCTACAGCTTCAAGCTTCCTCTTCCTGTTCAGACTATGGGCAGTTCTTCAGCTTCAGACTCCCACTTCCTGTTCAGGCTGTGAGTAGTTCTTCAGCTTTAGTTTCCCACTTCCTGTTCAGGCTGTTGGTGGTTCTACAGCTTCAAGCTTCCTCTTCCTGTTCAGATTGTGGGTAGTTCTACAGCTTTAGGCTCTCACTTCCTTTTAACACTGTGGGAAGTTCTGCAGCTTCAGACTCCCACTTCCTGTTCAGACTGTGGGTAGTTCTACAGCTTTAGGCTCTCACTTCCTTTTAACACTGTGGGAAGTTCTGCAGCTTCAGGCTCCCAGTTCCTGTTCAGGATATGGGCAGTTCTACAGCTTCAGTCTCCCACTTCCTGTTCAGGCTGTTGGTGGTTCTAAAGCTTCAGGCGCCCTCTTCCTCTTCAGACTATGGGTAGTTCTTCAGCTTCAGACTCTCACTTCCTGTTTAGGCTGAGGGTAGTTCTACAGCTTCAGTCTCCAACTTCCTGTTTAGGCTGTTGGTGCAGGAAGCTACAGCTTCAAGCGTCCTCTTCCTTTTCAGACTATGGGCAGTTTTTCAGCTTCAGACTCCCACTTCCTGTTCAGGCTATGGGTAGTTCTACAGCTTCAGTCTCCCAATTCCTGTTCAGGCTGTTGGTGGTTCTACAGCTTCAAGCGTCCTCTTCCTGTTCAGACTATGGGCAGTTCTTCATCTTCAGACTCCCACTTCCTGTTCAGGCTGTGGGTAGTTCTACAGCTTCAGACTCTCACTTCCTTTTAACACTGTGGGAAGTTCTGCAGCTTCAGTCTACCACTTACTGTTCAGGCTGTTGGTGGTTCTACAGCTTCAAGCTTCCACTTCCTGTTCAGACTATGGGCGGTTCTACAGCTACAAGCTTCCACTTCCTATTCAGGCTATGGGCGGCTCTATAGCTGCAGGCTTCTAGTTCCTGTTCTGGCTGTGGGCGGTTATACAACATTAACTGACATTTCAGCTCTGTTTGTTTTATCTGAGCCTGTTAGGAGAATATTGGTGACAGAGAAGCTTTAACAGCAGGGCAGGAGGCTGTAGATCTCTGAAGGGTTGAACTTGTCCGTAAGAAACATAAACAAGCTCCTGTGCTGCTAATAAGACTCAGCAGGAAGTGACATGAAAGTCCTGGCTAGAGCAGCTAGAGCAGAGAAACGTGGTCAGTAATCTAGGGAAGCCTGTGTAAACAAGCAGTAGATAAGATTTGTTATAGTTCCGAAAGGTAGCCAAATCAGAACAGCAATGTATTTGATAATAATGAATATTGATGGCCATGCAGTTTTGCAGGTAATCAACAGATTTACCCTCAAAACTCTGTGCCTCTTAGCAATCAGTTTGAAAATGGGACTACTTGTGGTTAAACTGTTTATTAGCATAATTTTCAGCTGCATCACATCTCATCTCAAATATTGACATTTGATGTACCTTTATATCATAATATCGGTAAGTTTTTTTTTAAAAAAAAAATAATTTTGCAAGCCTGATCCAGACAAAGCAGGTGCAGGCTGTTCATTACAGATTAAAGCCACCAAAAGGATTGGAGATGCCACCAATCCAGACCATTCAACCACTAGATTCCATAGGAAACACTAATGTAACATCTAAATTATTAAAAATGATGCTGATCCCCCTCCTCCCAAGATAGGATGTAACACGTAAGCCATCTTAGAATGTTAATCTGCTATATTGTATTGCATAATAGTGTTCAATCAATCACACTCTCTAGTGATAAAGTACCTAGTACCCTAGAATTAGAAGCAAAAAAAAGTTTTAAATATATATATTGCATCTCAAAAAATTTGAATATCACCAAAAAGATAATTGATATCAATAATTTAAGTCAAATAGAGAAACCCATATATTGTATAGACTCATTACAGTATATAGTACAAGGTTTAATAGAATACATTTGTGATCCCTATAACAATAAGATAGTACTGGAGAACCCCTTTAATTTTCAATGATGTTATAACATTTTGAGATACAAAAATAAAAAATAAGATTTAAAAAAAAAAAAAAAACCTCATAGAAAACAAGGCTAGGCTGAGCAAGAAGAAAATAGAGCTCTAGAATGGCATGCAAACACCTAACAGATTACTAGATGAAGTTTAAAGGCAGAACAATCCCTCAGAACAAGCACTATAAACCACACCAGGTTACCTAATCCAGCAAGAGCTATGGAAAAGCTAGCAATCATCCAAACCTCACTTACGAAATCAAAGGTGTGTTAGCTGGTTAACCTACCTACCCTGAAGACTGTCAACAGCCTCACATGTGATTCAACAGGTGGGAGATAATAAAATGGCAGGAAGATTCCTTTACGGTGATCCACTCCTATTCATATCTGAGTTCTCATCCTGGCTTACAGGGTAGGCTCATGCTCCATTGTAAGAGAACGGAGCGCAAGCCTTTCCTATGTGTTGGGATGAGGACCGAGAAGTGAAGAGAAGCGGGTCACTAGGGACCTGTAGGTAACAATAACTTTTTCTTTATTCTTTTACCCTATGCTGGCCCCATTTAAAGGGAATGTGTCATCAAAAATGACTTATTGTTTAACTCACATTTTTATGTTCAACACATTATTTAATAATTTTTGGTTATATATATATTTTTTTAATTTTCCATATCACTTTCAATATTTTTTATTCCTGCAATTTTCACGTTGGCCACTAAGCCTAATAATTGCCTGACACTTCCTGTTCTGTAGAGAAAGATTCTCAGTTGTCTGCTCATTATCAGCACAAAGAGGGTCAAACTGAAAGGAGACACCAGTGTGAATAGATAACACATGATCCACCAGTCACAAGAGGAGATGTCACAGTTCACCCTTTCACCTCCCTGCACACTGATTTCTTCCCAGGTCACAGAGCATGACTAGAAAACTCTCCTATAGAAGTGAATGGGACTGAGTCATTCTTAAGTCTCCTATGTGCGTGAAGCTACTGTAAAGCATCTCTCTGACTGCTGTTAAAACAAACAAGGCCTAGTGGCCAAAGTGAAAACTGCGAGACAAAGAATTATTAAAAAAAAATTCAAAGTGATATGAAAACTAAAAAAAAAGAATTCCTAAAAAATGTGTTTAACATAAAAATGGGACTTAAACTATGACACATTATTTGATGACTCATTCCCTTTAAGAATATTTTTTCCTTACTTGACAACCCCTTTAAAGCTCTGTATCAGAAAAATGGAGCTTCCACCCCTATCAATACAGTATACAGTAAGAAATGAATCAATTAGACATATTTAGGTTTAAAGAACTAGAATACTGTTCAAGGTAGGCTATTCACTCTAAGACTGACTATGAAGAATTTCCTATGTGATGAATGGCAAATGCTATACATGCCAGAAAAAGCAGATGGCTGGAATTATTACATGTGTCAGTCCACAATAAAGTATTATTTGTAGGACAGTAAAAGCACAGAAGAGTGAAATATTACTTTACAGTAAGTGTTGCGCTGGAGTGAAGTTTTTAGTGTCCTCGTTATATATCACCACTTTCCTACCAAGAATCGCAGGACTTTCTTGCTGAATGTTCAAGTTAAACCATTTACATCTTTACAGCCAGTGTGGGCAAATCATTAAACTGTTCCTCTCCACTGTGACCATATGTCACCGCGAGCATCTGTTCATGTTTATTTAATGTCCCACCTATACCCGGCCATGTTGTAAGACAGGACCTCTATAGTGTAATCTGCATCATAAAGAAGATGGATTTAAATGTGCACATTAGATTTATGTTACTCTGTGCACAAGTTAGGACAAGGTAAAACCAAGCTATGGATATTCATTACCAGGGAAATATAATTAACAAACCTCCGCATACAGCAGCTCCAGCCAGATCTAACATGCCTCCGACTAGTTTAGCATCACATTCTTGGCTAATGGAGCAGTATTAATGCATCTTTCTACAGCAGTCCTCGAAGAAGTCTTATTCTACAATTCTATGTTCATTTGGTGCTGTAAAATAATGGCTGTTTGGAGGTTGTGCAGCTAAGAGCTAGGGGCTGGGGTGTCAGATAGAGCAGGGTTCCCCAATTTCCAAGCCCTCATCCCCCCACCAACGGGTTTCTTGTTTTAAGGTTCCTCCCAAAGAATGCACTGAAAAAAAATTAAATACCTTTTGGAAAGCTAAACCAAATTATTTTGGTTGCAATCCAAAGGGAAAAAGCTGGAAAACGGACCGGGTTTGGTGGGCCTTGAGGACTGGAGTTGGGGCCCCCCCCCTGAGTTTTCCCACCCCCCCCCGGGTCCCCCTTTCCCCCCCCCCCCCCCCCCTTATACTTTTTTTTATATCCCAAAAAAAGGGGGCAAAGCCCAAAAAAATTTTAATTTTTAAATTGAATATAGATTAAAAATTGGGGAAAAACTAAAACGTCTCCCTTAAAAGGGTTTTGCCAAAAAGTAGAATTGACGGGGGGGGGGCTTCCCAAAAAAAATTTTAATAAACATTTTAACCATTAAATTCATTATTAAAAAATTTCTGGACCGTTTTTTTTTCTAGCTGCTATTTTTTGGGGTTTTCCATTGTTTACAGCTCTTTCTCCCGGGGGTTACGCCCCCCTGGACTAAAACTCCCTTTTAATTTCCGGGCGCCATGCCCAGAAAATCCCTTTTTCCCTCTCGGGGCGCTATTTGAGTGTTAAAACCCCCGGGTGTTTTAAATTGTACTCCTTCCCCTTTTAATTTTTTTAAAACCCAAGTAAAAAATAAATTAAAACAAAGAAATCTCAATGGGGTTTCTTTTTGCTTTGCAAAAAAGGGGAAAAAAAAAATCCCAAAATGTGGTTTCTGCAGGGACTTGTACCTAGGACCTTTGTGCATTGAGGGCAAAAAAAATTTTTCCCCCTGAGCTTTTGTCACCCAAATTTAAAAATAAACAGCCCTTTTTCTTTGACTAAGAGGGGGAAAGGGCCTGGGGGTGTCACCCTGCGGGTCCCCCTGAAAATTGAAATTGAAAAAAAAATTCACACAACCCCCCCTTTGAGCACACAGAAGCTAAAGGGAGCAAGATACGGGGAGGTATGAAAGGGGATCAGGGCAAAAACCCCCTTTAAAAACAAGCCGAGGGCCTAAAAAAACCAAAACAGAAAAAAACGTACACTAGCCTAAGAAAATAGAAAAAACCCTATCCAAACAAAACAGGATAAATTCCGCCCTGATTAAGGGGGGGCTCCCAAGACAGGACCAAACCCTAGTCTAAAAAAATTTCCCTAAAATACCCCAATTTTCGTCCCCCCCATGTTTTTGCCACCCTTTAAAATTTTTCTTTAACCCTCAGGGGGACGATTTTTGGGGAAAAAAGACAAAAGAGAAAAAAGGTGGGGAAAACTAAACTAAAAAAATTTTTATTTTAAACTACTTATAAGTCACAAAGTTTGAAGGTATGGGGACTAAAAAACAAAATCAAAACTTATGGTGCTTTTCCACACCCAAAAAAACCCCTTTTAAAATTTGGGGTTTGGGGAAAGAAAAAAACGGGGGTAGAATTTGTTTTAAAATTTTCCCAAGGGTTTTTGGGCCGGTTTGGGGGAAAATACTTGAATAAATAACATAATAAAGGTCAAATTTTTTACCAGCATGTAAAAAAAGCAGTCCCACTGCCCCCGGTGAAGTTGCTCCCAAGATAAAAAATTTTCCAAATTAAATTAGCTCCCAAAAAAGAAAGGTTAGGTGTACGTTTTCTTGTTTGTAGTTAGGGAAAAGTCTAGTTTTTCTATGTTTTAATTTTTTACCCATTAAAAGTTATATTTTAGGACTTTCCCTTTTTTTTTTGGGTTTATAATAT
>JAODAL010048112.1:0-29291 GCA_025379985.1 Phyllomedusa bahiana | reverse complement strand
TTTCATGAACGTTTTTATAATCGTTTTCAGGTCGTGTTTTGTCCACTGCAGTGTAGACATAGCTAAGGGATAGGGCTGCTTGTAGCTCTTGTATGTATTTATTACAGGCAGCTCCTGGGACACGGGAAGGGGTCGCTACACAACGGTGCTAAGCAGTAGCATAAACAATGTCTGAAGCCAAATAGCTGTCCTCTGACTGCCTCTGCCTACAACACCCTCCAAGTACCCGGCTTTCTGATACACAAGCGTCTGTACACTCAGCTGCAGAGAGTACTACATGCATCAAAACCAGCACTGCCCTGGCTGCACAAAGGGATGTTTGGGTTATAAGCAGCGGCAGCCAGTACTAGCTTGAAGCTCATGTTCCGGTAGTCACTGACTATAAGAGCAGCTATGAATAAAACCCTTTGCATTTAATTAAGTGGTGCACAATTTTGTCTGTAAAAATGCATTGTTTCCTAAAAATTCTGGTGCCTTAGCTGTTGCATGTGGTAAGGTGTTGGTTACATGGGCAGCACAGTTACTGTATTTAATCAGTGCCTATGGGACACCCCTATCAAAAAATTGGGCCAATAAATGTAGAAAAACATGTGTGGAGCCTAAATACTGAACAATACAACACCAATGGAAACTTAACACTTAAAAATTGTAAACTTTATTAGTTACTATTGGGTGCTCATGGATTTTTTATTTATATATTATATATATATATATATATATATATATATATATATATATATATATATACACACGTACATACATATATATAGATAGATATGTATGTATTTTTATAACAAATAAAGTTTACAATTTGTAAGTGTTTGGAGTTTCCATTGGTATTGTCAGTGCCTATAGGAGCAAAGACTGAATACACTCCTGTATGTTGGTTACATCACTTAGAAGGCCCAGTCACTATTGATTTCAGTTTCCAATGGGTTAAATGGTGCAGATTATAGTTATTTCCAAACTCAGCTTTTGCAGTAGAAGGGCGGCTGTCAGTCACAGTGATAGCTTTAGCTTGAAAGGCGTAACGCTCCTCAGTAGGGAGAGACACCATGTAGGTGTGTGGAGACTTACCCACCATAAGTCACTCCACTGAAATTAAAAGATATTTTAAAGGGCTCATGGGAAATGAGCTATGAGCCTATAGCACTACCTAATAGATGTAGTGTTCATAAATTCAATTCAGTCACATTTGATTTACTCAGCCTTGCAATGTAAATGCGGTGAAAGCCAACAAAATATCCACCCTTGTTCTATCTTCATCATCCTGGTAGATGGCAGAAGATTTTTATCAAAAATATCTTGGCGCAGTTGTCTATTCATCCATCCGTTATAGGAAGATTGCCAGTGCCACCTGCTGAAAAACAGCCCCACACCGTTGTAACGGTGCGGCGGTAACAGCATGTGCGCTGAGGCGCCAATCGCTAGTATCCCCATGTGGATCCACTGTGATCACCGCAGGCGAGATGGTATATGGAGATCCACGCCTGGGAGCGGAGTCTAAGGGACCCTCGGTCTTCACCGGAGCCCGCCGCAAAGCAGGACAGACATTGCTGAGGGGAACCCCCAGGTCACTACCTCTGACGTGGCTACCTGCGGTGACAGCTGAGGTGCAGGACAGGAATACAGGCACAGAAGCGATGGTAGACAGGTACATCCGGAAAACAAATGCAGAGCAGGTTTCAACAGAAATAAACATACACTTCAGCAAGAATACAGCAGGATACAAAACAGGTGCAACAGCAGGATATAGCAGGTACTGGACAGGTGCAGAGACAGCAGACACAACAGACAGATGGTCAGGAGCTCTGGTGGAGTGCAGGAACTAGACCAACATCACAGGGGTTAAGTCCCGAACAGCAGACCTGAGATGCTGGCAGGAGCTCAGATGGAATCTCTCAGCATGAGGCCCACCACAAACTGCACAACACTGCAATGGACTGACCCAGAGCACAGACAGGAACTTCCTCTTATAGCCAGGGGTCACAGGTCAAGAGGAAGGTGAACAGGACAGATGACCTATAAAGGGCAGGAAGCTGCAGCGCGCGTGCCCTAGGAGGCACAGGACCTCAGGAAGCAGGTACAAGGAAGGCATGGACACGCTGACAGTCCAAGGCAGAGACCAAGGTGTGAACCGTGACAACTGTGATGTCCCCACCTCCAAACTTCACTGTTGGTTTGGTGTTTTTGGGGTAATATGTGGCGCCTTTTGGTCTCCAAACATGGTGTGTTTTATGGCACCAAAGAGTTCAATTTTGGTTTCATTTTACCAGACTATATTCTCCCAGTATTTCACAGGCTTGTCTAAATGTTGTTGAGCAAACTTTAAACGTGCTTGAACATGCTTTTTTCATATTGAATTTGAAGTGGACAAAGAAAGAAAATCAAGATCATATTTTTTTTTCTTGTACAGTGATCCCTCAACATACTATATTAATTGTTTCTGGGACAAGCATTGTATGTTGAAATCATAACTCTATGGAAAACTGGTAAAATATATCACCCCAACATAATGAAAAATAAGGATTAAAGAAAATTAAGAAAATAACTAACAGATAAAACAAGTCCCTACATATAACAGAGAGAGCTTCTGGAAGCTGGAAATTACTTTTTTGAGGATAGGAACTTCCTTGGGTTATGTACTTTATATACTAAGTATCAAAAAAAGAAAGAAATTTGGCCTCACCTTATGTCCAAAGTAGTTGCTCATCCTGACACATGTAAAGAGCAGTACAGAACATCTAGAACCGCACTGTACTGTAGAGAGGCGCTACTAGACTACCAATCACCATATGCACTTCACTAATACAGATGTTCATGATAATTGGTTGGATCTTCCAGATCATCAGTGTCTGTGACTTTATATGTTGAGTCTAGTTTACGATACAATGTCCCAGATAGGACTATTATGGTGAAAATATTGGTGTAGTATCAGTTGGAATATATTTTTACCCTATCCAGATGATACCATGAACGGGGGTCCGAAAATGTTATGTAAGTAGGGTCTTGTACAAGAAAAACTGTTTAAGCTTACATAGAGATAGCATACAGTGTTTCACAAAAATTATTACACCCTTCACATTTTTGTAAATATTGTATTATATCTTTTCATGGGACAACACTGAAGATATGACACTTTGACACTTTGATACAATGTAAAGTAGTCAGTGTACAGCTTATATAACAGTGTAAGTTTTGTGTGCCCTCAATATAACTCAACATATAGCCATCAACATCTAAATCGTTGGCAACAAAAGTGAATACACCCATAAGTGAAAATGTGCCCAAAGTGTCAATATTTTGTGGCCACCATTATTTTCCAGCACTGCCTTAACTCTCTTGTGCATGAAGTTCACTAGAGCTTCACAGGTTGCCACTGCCACTCCTCCATGGCAATATCACGGAGCTGATGAATGTTAGAGATCTTACATTCCTCCATGTTCCAATTGAGGATACTCCACAGATACTTCATTGGGTTTAGGTCTGTAGACATGCTTAGCCAGTCCAGCACCTTTACCCTCATTTTCTTTAGCACGAAAGTGGTCATCTTGGAGGGGTGTTTGGGGTCGTTGACATGTTGGAATACTGCCCTGCGGCCCAGTTTCCAGAGGTTGGGGATCATGCTCCACTTCAGTATGTCACAGTAAATGTTGGCATTCATGGTTCCCTCAATGAACTAAAGCTTCCCCTAGCTGTCAGCACTCATGCAGCCCCAAACCATGACACTCCTACCACCATGCTTGACCATAGGCAAGACACACTTGTATTTGTACTCCTCACCTAATTGCCACCACACATGCTTCACACCATCTGAACCAAATAAGTCCTTAGTTTGCTTGTCTTCAGCAAACTGTTTGCTTGTTATTTTGTGCATCATCTTTAGAAGAAGATTCCTTCCAGGACGACAGTCATACAGACCAATTTGATGCAGTGTGCAGCGTATGTTTTGAGCAGTGACAGGCTGACATACACTCCACCCCCTTTAAGCTCTACAACAATGCTGGCAACACTCATACGTCTATTTTGAAAAGATAATCTTCTTTGGTCAACCATGGTAAGGCTGTCAAGGTGATAAACTCAGGTGTAGCAAGATGGCCGCTGTTCAACTTCACCCCGGACCTTCCGGGTTCTTTGGATTGCTTAGGACTACAAATATGGCCACAGGAAGTGGAAAGGGCGGGGTTTGGTTTTGCCTTTCCGGATGCAGAGAGTGTTTTGGACTTCGTTAAAATGGCTACAGGAAATAATGGGAGGTTCTGGCACTGGAGCTGAGGGAAGAATACCGGGAGGGGCAGGAGTTGAGGTAATATGAGGTGTAATTAGTGTTGTACGTTCCCTCCCACAATCTATGCAACTTTCAGCGTTAATGGAATTTGATGAAGTCAGTCCACCAACATTGAAAGTCGCCATCTTGGAATGGCGACAGCTCACTCTTTATACATATGCATTCTTCAAATCCTTCTTATTTTTTACATTCAGTTTCAAAGTAATTATGCTTTGCCAAGACATCATTATTTCCTTTCAGTGCTGTCTCCCACATGCTAGCTTGTAATCTCTGTGATTTATGCTCATCATACAGAGAGTTTCATTAACTTTTTCTCTCAAGTCTTATATATATATTTTACTACTTTTCTCTTCGATCAAACTACTCGACTGCACCTTTTGACTGAGCGCTATAATTTTTCAGTATGCCATAGAGCCGAGGGGAGAAAATGTGCTCGCAGCTCTCAGCTATGACCCCCCTAACACATGCTTTGAATCGAAGCTAAGATTATACACTCTGCCAGAATTTCAGTGTGAAAGATAACAAGTGATGTAGCTTGAATATAAAATTAACTCTGAATGCAGGTTTTTTTTACCTAAGTAAAACAGAACAAATTAACACAATTGTATGTTGAGATTAAGTCCTAAACATACCTAACACTAATTAATGTCTCCTGCTCGTCAGCAGGTTTTCTCAAAAAGTCAGATTATCTGTCTATAACATCTAACAGGCTTATCAGAAACCCAGATCTTCTGTCTATATAATTACAACAGGCTTTTGGCTACTCTTTAACCAGTTCTCTTAGTAACGCAGATCATCTGTCTAAAATAGGCTTATCAGTAACTCAGATCTCAGGTCATCTGTCTATAACTATATCTGTATATAACTGTATATAACTTATGACAGGCTTCGGGTGCTACCGGGTCGCTTATTAGGGACTGTTTCCCTGATATCTAATTTCTTTTTTTTTTCCATCAAGAGCCCAGCTCCTGGCCTACACTGAAATATGATACCGAAAGGAAAGTACACTATCCAGTCACGTATACTTTACAGAGCAACAAGCAGAGGCATTAATTGGTAGCGTTTAAAGGTATATGCATATGATACGCATACATGTACCAGAGCACACCCTGGAGGCACACCTGAACGCTTACACAGGTCTCCTAAGGGAGGCGACAACCACCAAAAGACTTTCACTAGAATGTCCGAAAAACAGATAAGTCACGGATTTTATAAAAATCTGCAAACTTACATGGTTCTGTGGGGTTGATCAGGCCCCAAGTGATTCGGGCACTCCAGGACCGTGCAGTCGATAGTAAGGCGTCAGCCCCCCTCCGGATAGTCCTCAGGCGTTTCCAATAACGACACCACTGTCAAGAGGATAAAATCAGGAGTGGAAATTATCTTTGTTCCACTCCTTATCCAATTAAATGCCTCCTCCGAATTATATTATTATTATTGCTGCCGACAGCCGGACCCTCGAGAAAAATGACCCACACTTTCCGTTTGGGACATGAATCTGCTTTAATCACAGTAAATTACATTCCAATAGAACTTTTTAATCACATGACTATTCTATCATTACATGATTGGTTAATTGGCGGTCGCTAAGAGACAAGTTATAATTTGCATGTACGTATGAAGCATTAGCTGATATGACACATTCCCAAACGCTCCTCTGTATCATCTGGGGGGAGGAGGAAGGCCTTGAATCTCTGGCTTCTAGCAGACACCGCATCTGTCTCAAGGAAAGCTGTGTGAGAGATATCTGATACTTCGATAAGGATGTATAGCAGTAAAAGCAGTTTAACAAACTATCTGATGAGCTTAATAAGAAATGAATGATGAAACAAACTTTTGATGTTTTTTTTTCCCTTAAATTACCAACTTGACAAGGCCCGGTCTGAGTGGAACCTATCTTGTTAAACTGCAAAATTGAGCACAATTTGTCCAATTTCACGTAAGGGTATACTCGCCTTTGTTTAGATATTGATGGCTGTGTGTTTATTTATTTTGAGGGCACACCAAATTAACAATGTTATACAAACTGTACACTGACTACTTTGCATTGTACCAAAGTGTCATATCTTCACTGTTTTCCCATAAAAAGATATAAAATAATATTTGCAAAAATGTGAGGAGTGTAATCACTTGTGTGAGATATTGTATTCATACATATGCATGTACATGTATGTGCATATACATATTAATGCCACAAATAAACACTACATATATACATATTCAATATCTGCAATATCGGTTATATTCAGAAATTCCATAGAAGTGAATTGGGAGGCCGATTGCATTCACTGCCTTCCTCATTCTACGAGCTGTACACTGACTACTTTATATTGTATCAAGTGTTATATCTTCAGTGTTGTCCCATGAGAAGATATAATACAATAGTTACAAAAACTTGAGGGGTGTACTTAATTTTGTGACATATTGTACATTCTCTGTGTGTCATACTTAACATGTTAAAATATCTTTGTTTCTGAAACATCACAATGAAACTTTCATCCTGTATAATATTGGCAACGCTGCATGCACCGGATATTATCTGGCAGTTTGTCAGGCAAATCAATCAGTGAGTTAGACTTATGATAGGACTAGGCCATAAAATTCAGGGTGAGGCTTCAGCAAATCTATTGCCAGAAGACTTCCTGTACCAGCACATTTTCTTTAATGAATTTTTCCTTATGCCATAAGCAAAAAGAGACTATAACCACTGACACATAACTACAGTAACGGCCCATTGCTTCGCTGAATGAGTGGTAGCTTATTATTAGGTAAAATACATATATGTTTTCAATGTGAATTTCAATCCAGACATAAAAATGGTTTAAAAAGAAATATGGGTGCATATAATGATACAATACTATTAACTTCATCTCCTAAGAAGGTTCTCATTGGTCATTGCTTATGAAATAAATTAAAATTATACCTCTCTCTTTCTCCCTATATTTTCTCTCTTTTTCCTTCTATCTCTCTCTTTAGTTCCTTCACTCTTTCTTTTCCCTCTATGTTACCTATATCGTCATGAGTAGCAACTGCTACTGTAGTGTTGCGCTTAATATTTGGCTATAGCCAGTTTGGTCTGACCGAATTTTGCAGAAAATTTTGGGTGACATGTATGATTTTTGGCGTTTAAACGGCAATTTTAATGCGCATAACAAAAGTATGGAATGCGCCTGATTTATGAACCCGGTCTACTATGGGTCATAAATCAGGCGCATTCTAGCTCTAAGATGACAATTCTGGCTCAGGTAAACGACTTTGAAGGTGGTTTACCTGTTCCAGCAGCAATGTGCCTACAATTATCATAACAAAGCTATAAATCTATGGCTTCGTACGGTTCTAGTGCGCCCCGCCTCCCGCACGTCCCTCGAAATCAGGTGCATTACAAAGTGCAGTGGGTGCTCTGTAATGCGCCTGATACTGGCGTGCGGGCAATGTAAAAATATGGCCCCGTTCATACATGTCGCCCTTTGTGTCTTAATCACCAGCCTTTTTCCAGATAGCAAAAAATTGAATGATGCACTTTCTTTTTCCACCTGCAAAAAGGCTGGTTGATTGGTTGCATGGTTTCCCGTGATCAATGGCAAAATTTGAGTCAGGCCGAACCTGCTCAGTCTGAATATGAAGTACCACACTACTCACAGGATGGTTGACACTGATCTTTCTTACATCATGCCATGGCTCCTAGTCTATAATAAATGGTGCAATTCCAAAGCAAATGTAGTCACTGAATTGCTTTCTTACTCCTTTTCATCTGTCCCCTACATTTGTAAACCTACACTAAGGTTATGTTTAGACATTTGCAGCAAATCTAAGGCACAATCTACATGTCACATATAGGTTTTCCAGCAGACTTGCATTGCAAAAGGTTAATCCTGTGCCAAAATTTCACGACAAATCTTCAATATCAGTGGACTTTTAATATTTTGCAATAAAAATTGTGAGTGATCATTGTGATGCAATGTGAGCATTTTATATAACAGTCTCTAATAAAAGGTGTGTTTTATTTATTTGGATTGGAAATTTCCGTATTCAGGTGCTGGATTTCCTAATTGAATGTTTAACCTGTCATCTCAGCCTGTAACCAGCCTCCTTGTTCTGCACCTCAGCTGTCACTGCATGTAGCCACATCAGGGACAGCGACCTGGGAGTTCCCCGCAGCCAAGTCCGTTTCAGCCTTGTGTTAGGCTATGGTGAAGACCGGGGGCCCCTTAGACTCCACTCCCTGGCATGATTACCACCTTTGCCTGCAGTATTCACAGTGGATCCACACCAAATATCTGGTGTCCACGGTGTTAGTGCATACTGACACCGCTGGTCGTTACACAAATGCTGGATCCCACCAAAACTAATGAATATAGATGACATTTACCTAGTGTGTATATATATAAGCTTAACCTAAGATAAGTGCATCATTGTGTATCCCATGTGAAAGATGTATTTCATTCAAGTTGAGCACATGGAATTTTGATCTTGGCTACCTGATCCATTTTCAATGTGGAGTACAAAGTAATAACTGCTGGGCCCCGAGTGACTGTGTCCCTGACACCATCCTCCTTCTGCCCCCCATCTCACACTCCTCTGGTCCCCCCTGCTTTGGGATCCGCTTCCACACCTGTGTTTCACCTGCAGGGGGGGGGGGGGTCATCCTGGACCACCTCTTCCTACCACCGGGACCTCTCTATCCTGTTCAGGATCTCCCCTGGCCCACCAGGACTGTCATTACCACATGTGGGGGTCTTCCCAGGTCCTGTCTGGTGGGGTGTCCTGGGACCATATGCACATCACCCAGTCCCCACGGGGCCTTGGCCCCTGCATCTGAGCTGCCCCCTTACACTTTGGGGAGCTTGGCCCAGCAGTACTCTCAGTTGCCGCTTCTTGCCTCTGTGGGGTGGATGTCCCATCTTTCAACCCAGGATCCTTTGGTGGTCTTTTCTGACGCAGGCAGTGTTCTCAGGGGTCCTCTGGATTCACCTCTCCTGGCGCAACCCACGCTGAATGCTCCCTCGCCATCCTGGTCTACTGGTTCTTCGTGGTGTGCCCCGTCCACGAGTCGGGAGTCGGACTGTAATGCTTCAGCCCAGGCACGTACCCTTCCAGCAATCAGCCCTTCTACCTCCGCTTTCTCCACCAGCCTTAAGGGTGAGTACCCCCAAGCTCGAGAAATGGCAATACTGGATTATCACCACCCGGCAGGCACTCCTCCACCATGTCCCCTAGACATGAATTCCCTCTCTTCTGCCTCCCCGGAGTCCAGCCAGGACCGTCATCTGTCGCCTCGGTCCCGCTCCTCCAGTCAACCGGTGACACTCGCCGACCTTCAACAACTCACTCTGAATATACCCACGAGGCAAGACATTTCTTCTATGACCCAACAGTTGCTTGCAGAATGCAGGAAGGAATTCACCCAGTTCCGTTCCAACCTAACTACTGTGTCTCATAAAGTTGACTCCCTTCCGCGAACTCAAGAGTCATCCTCCACTACTCTGTCTGCCCTACAGGGGGTAGTACAGCAACATGCTTCTCAACTGTTTCACCTGCAACAACATCTGGATGACGTAGAGAACAGGGGGCGACGCAACAATTTAAGAATCCGGGGTCTTCCTGAATCAGTTCCTGCCTCTGATCTCTACTCGGTTGTCTCTTCCATTCTCAATGACATTCTGGATCGTCCCCTGTTATCCCATATTGAACTTGACAGGGTTCACAGAGCTCTACGCCCTCCGAGCCAGGACGACCAACATCCCAGGGATGTAAACTGCCGCGTCCATTTCTTTCTACTTAAAGAAGACATCATGAACCGGGTGCGGAAAGGTCGCTCTCCATCGTACAAAGGCACCCCCCTACAAATTTACCCGGACTTGTCCCGTCATACTCTTGCCCAGAGGGCTATGTTGCGACCTATTCTCAATGTGCTTAGGGAAAGGAACATTGTTTACAGGTGGGGCTTCCCATTTGCCCTCATTGCCTGTATGGGGGAGCGCTCTTACACCTTACGATCCCCTGAGGATGTTCCTGCTTTTTTATAGGACTTGCAGATTGTGGACGTTTCCCTTCCAGACTGGCCCACTCTCTCTCCTCCGACGAACAGGAAGCCCCAGGACCGACCTCTGGATGGGCCTCGCTCTCTAGGATCCGGTCTTCCCCCTAGGAAGTCCCGTAACAGGCGACCCCGGGTCTCTGGCCCTGCTCCTCCCCGGGACTTAGATGCTGCTACCTGAATTTGCTGATTGACACCTTGCTCCTTTGTTTCATGGCGGGGGAGGGGGGTTTATATGCCAGGTGGATCTGGGCCAGGGTCCCTACTTTGGGCCACCCGCACTTATCCTCCATTCATTGAGTTGATGGTCCCAGTCTTGTTTCCTGCTGTTAATTTCAATCTGGTTGCCATTTTGTAGCATGTTTTTCCATATATACAGTATTGGCATTTTAGCCTCTCCAGGATCACTTTTCATTTTATTGGTGGAGCTCTATCCGAACTGTGCCTGCCTTCTGCGTTCCCCGCGTAGGTTTGGACCCCCTCTTTGCCGTTTTTTGGCTCGAGGGTCTCCCTGGTTTGTGGATGCTTGTAGCGACTTTCTGCGGGGTTCTTTCCCTCTGCCTTTTCTTTGTTCTGTCATAGCTTGCTTTTCTTTTCCTTTTCTGTCTCCCCCCCCCTCCTCCACCTTTTTTTTTTCCCCCCGCCTTTCCGCCTGGTATCAGGGGTGGCAGCTTACAATATTCACCCTTATTTGACAGATGGGGGACCTTAATGTAGCCTCTTTCAATGTCAAGGGTCTCAATGCCCCTATGAAGCGTTCCCAAGTGCTTTATCATTTCCACCGGAAACGTACTCGCATACTGTGTCTCCAAGAAACTCATTTTAAAACTAACCATGCTCCTTCCATCAAAAATAGATACTACTCTGAATGGTACTTTGCTAATTACTCCATTTCTAAGAGTAGAGGTGTGGCTATTGCCCTCCATAAATCTTTGCTGCATCAGGTGCTGGACTGTATTGTGGATACTGAGGCCAGGTATGTGATTCTGATTCTATCCATTAACGGGCACATATTCACAATTGTCAATGTATATGCTCCCAATCAGGGTCAGGTTTCCATTTTACTGGAAGTTCTTGACTTGCTACATTTGCGGGCTCAGGGGACTATCTTCTTCAGACAATCCCCATTTTCATTCCTAACACCTTCTCGCTCAAGGTCCACCGTTGTTTTAGCAAATTCGTGTGGTGCTCCCGTCGCCCAAGAATTCGCCGTGATCTTTTATCTAAACCCAAAAGCGCGGGTGGAGTAGGTCTCCCTGATTGTAGACTATACTATAAAGCTTCGGCCTATACAAGGTTTGTGGACATGGTTCATAGTCCCCGTGAGAAATTATGGGTGTATATTGCCGAGGTTCTGTGCCCACATTCCTTGTTGTCCTTTCCTTGGGCCCCAGAGTCCGCTCTGTCAGATCCTGGGAAGCTGTCTTTTTGCACAAACCACACTCTTGCGAACATCAGGAAAACAAAGGCCTCTGACGCCTTGCTAGATTTGAAGGGTCCACTCATCCCACTTACTGACAATCACGTATATCCAGCCGGGATGTCTGTCAACTCCTTTTTAGGGAGCTCCAAAACTCACCCCATCCTAACCGTTCACATACCTGATAAAGGTAATTTACTATCCCCTTACAGATCTGCTCAGAGAAAGACCTCTCTCTTCTAGATCCCGATTTGAGTATATCCAACTCAGTCACTTTTTCTTCTCTACTGTCAGGAAACATATAACTTTAGATAGGGCGTTATCCAAAATGGAACGCCTTTGTATTTCCCCATCAGTTCCTAGGCACTTAATTTCTCTAATATATCAGTGGCTTCTGTCCTCGACTGACTTTTCTCTTCCTCCCTATTGCATAGCCTGGGAAAAAGAACTTCAGAAAACATTTACCATCGAGCAGTGGAGAAAATGTTTTACCCTAACGCATAAGGTGGTCATAGCATGTAAATCGCAAGAAACGAGTTATAAAATCCTCTCCCGGTGGTATCGTGTGCCGGCACAAATGGTACCCCACTGTCCCATATACTTGTTGGCGCTGCAATAGAGAGGTCGGAACTATGGTCCATATTTGGTGGGGCTGTGACGCCCTTAGGAATTTTTTTGGGGTGCGGTTCTTCAAGCTCTGGAGGACTGTACTGGGGTTTCGATTCCAGACACCCCAGAGGCCAATCTACTATATATGCCAAGGGCAGCATGAACTGTATATACAGCTACAGAAACAATTTAGTCATTACATTTTGACACATCTCCTAATCTACCACACAAAATAGGTTGTTTACAAAGTAAACCAATGGACAACAGTAAGGGCATGTTCACACGGGGTAGTTTCGGCGCGCATTTCGCCACGTATTTGCGCTCTAATACGGGCAAGATGCACACTGAAATTACGGTAATCATAGTTTCTACAGAGAACTATGGATTACGCCTCCTCTCCCTGCTCGTACAACACGATCGTATTGTACGCGCGGGGAGATAAGTGATATGTCAATTACTTGCAGCGAATACGCGCCGCGAGCAATGAATGTCAATGGGGCCGGCGGGCTACCGCCCCCCTCCCACCCTGCTTCACGGGAGTACGCATGTATTAGCATGAGCTCCCGAAGCACATGATGTACTACGGCGCGTACTGTACGCGATGCTGTACATCGTGTGAACATACCCTAACACTACAGATGGCGGTAGAATCTATACAGACGTCAATACAAAATACAAAAATAAAAGCAAACACCACGCTTACTAGAATGTATTACTAGAGTAGGGCCCAAACCAACGAGCATATCCTTCTTATGATTTCATGGTTAAAAATTCTCCTATGACTAATGATACATGAACAAGTAGTGCAACACTACTAGCTGGCACTGCATTAATTACCTGACCTTGCATTAAAGGGAACCTGTCAGGTGGCTAATTCTATAGATAGAATTAGAGGGGGAAAAGATGAGACCTGTGATATAAAGGTTTATACGCTTTAAAGCAGGATTTAAAGGGGTTGTCTCACTACATTGATTCATCCTACCTCAGTTCTGTTTTCTTGGTTTCACTTTGAATTCAGGGGCGTGTTTACTGGCTTCCACGAGGCTGCAGTAGAAGCCAGGTCTGTAGCTATAGCAACCAGCACTGGCAGCCTATCAGAAAAGATTGAACAGGTCTGTAGCTATATAGACCTGAGGAGCTGATGCAGCCCCTACAAGAGCGGATATCTAAGAATAGGTAAGATACTATTAATGGACATATATTGCAAAGTGACTTGTTTTTTCCAGATCTTTAAAAAGCAATCCTTGTAGTGAGACAAGCCCTTTAAGTGAATGAAGTAGATAAAATAATAGAAAGTGAAAGTACTGCTTATCCCACATGCAGGGATTGACATTTTGCTATGCATACACACGTAGAATCACTGTATGTGGCTGGGGTAAGCAGAACTTTTAACGCTAAAAGGAGTTTGCACATCTCACTGATTAGCTTTAAACATGTAGGCAAAAACAACTAAAAACTATTACCAAATACATTGCTGTTCCAATTTTGATACATTTTAGACTTAGAGCAGTTCTGATCTCCTCCTTGTTTACACAAGCTTCTCTAGTTATTGACCACCTGTCTCTGCTCTGAGTTGGTGACATGACTCTCTGCTGTGTCTTATCAGCAGAAGAAGCTTGATTCTCAGTCTCTGATCTTATCTTTTTACTGAGAAAAACTTTAACCTTAAAGTTACTGTCCTGGGAACCAGCTTTGTACCATCCTTTCAGGTCTGAAGCACATTTATGTATTATTACATAGATAACAGAGTCACTCAGCAGCTTACAGTGCTTCTTTGCAGCATGTAAGCATGTAAGCCTGAAGAAGCTGCAAAGAGCGAAAATAGCTACATGGAAAAACACCTTCAAACACTACTGTCAAGATTTTTTCTGATATTTACTCAGAATATCTTTCTCCAAACCATATAAACCTATATTCCAGAGAGCTCAGATCACAGGTATATAGGTGGTTTATGCTGCCCCATATAGTGCAGCATAAACCACCTGATAGGTTCCCTTTAATGCAAGGCCAGGTACTGAAAGGGGTTTTGCAGCAAAGCAAAATCCCTTTCTGAGGCTGGCTTGTAGCAAGCTATGAGCCAACCTCAGAGAACAGGGAGATGGCCACTCTTGCGCAATTCTTACTAAACTTGGAACTCCTATAGACATGAATGTGGAAGAACTGCCAATTCGAAGAGTTGGAGTTAATTGTGGAAATTGGAAATCATTGTATTGCTTTCTTTAAGGGAGCTCAATAATATATTGGGTCACCCTTGTGTGTCTCGTCTTCTTGTCCCGTTTAGGGAAAGTGTAGGGTCTAATAGGGTTTGGCTCACGTGTGGCGACACCCTTGCATAGGTAGGTTATTTTGTTAGGGTACAGTAGGGTCACTTATTCCATATTTCTTTTAGAATTGTAACAGAATAACAGGTATGTTTTATCTTTGAGAGGATATACCAATTTGTTTTGTGAGTCTTTTGTAATTTGAAGGTATTAATCCTGGTCTACTATATGTGGTCTGGTCCAATCCACATTATTGTTAAATTTGGCTTTATGATTCGCGTTCGCAGTTCTGGATATAGCCAAACAACTATGATTGGCTATACTTGGAATTCCTATAGACATGAATGGGGAAGAACTGCGCAAGGGCAGCCACCCCCAGATTCACTAAGGCTGAGTTTAATAATAAAAATGTGACGATAAAGCTCCCATTACGACTAAGGACTAAGAAAGGTCCAAAAGAGATGGGATCTTTCTCGTCACATTTTAGTGGTGTTAGGGACTGTCAGGGACGCACACGGAGACACAGACGGATTGAGCCCCTGACGCTTGTCCTAACCTCTGTCCCTGCCTTTTGGGGTACCCAACTCTCTAATATGTGAAGGCTGAGCTCTACTCTGAGCCAAGTGAGACACCAGACGAAGACGAACAAACACGGAACAAACAAGAGAAGTCGAACAGGCCAAGTCAGCAACGAACGAGCAGCGCGGTACAAAAACGAGAGACAAGAGAATAACCAGGGTCCAGGAAAGAGTCAAAAGCACAGAGAAGCAAAATGAGAACACAGGCGAACTATAGGAAGAGGAACCATATAGCAGGCAAGGCAGAAAGGCAAATGAATCCTATATACTGTATAGGGAACCAGAGAAAGAGAACTGGGGCAATAGGTAGAAGGAACACAAGACCAGATAGGAGATCAAAGCTGTCAATCAAAAAGGAACCAAGTTAACTAAAAGTGTGCTGGAAGATCGTGGCCAGGAACCATTTAAGCACACAGAATAGAAAAACCAAGTTCACACTAGTAGTATAAATACACAGTATTATGTCAAAAACCACGATTTACGTCGTACCGGCCATGGCCGGCGACCAGAGCCGGGGGGGGGGGGGGGTTGTCAGGCACAATCATGACAGCTGGAATCACTTTTTTTTCTATTTTGCATTCTACTTACCTTTCATAACAAATGTTTCTTTATCGTGACTGACGAAAGGATTGATCTTGAAAAAGAGCTTCTAAGGCAGGCTTGGATTGGCCCACAGGGGAGTAAGGGAAACCCTTGGTATGCCCCTGGCCTGCTTTTCAGGTAGAAAGGCAGGGGAAAAAAAGAGACAGAAAGCAAGAATCATGAGAGTGGAAAAGGCATGTGCAGTCATGTAAAGTAGTTATAGGGCGGGCCAACAAGTTCACAGAAAAGCAAAAAAATACAAATTCAGAGACAAATTAGCAAAATCACAGTATAAAGATAGCTCTCATTAAAAGCAGCTTTATTAATCTTATATTTAAAAATATGTCAGACTCATATGCTCCACTAAGGCACCAGCTTTAATGAGGTCACTCTATGCCAAATTACAGTTTGTAAGTCCACAAATAAGGACACAGTGTCTGAAACACATTGGTTTCCTGAGAGTTGCACAAAAGTCGTGCACTTGTAATTATGATTTTCCCTTTTTTTAATCAATATGGAAATAAAATGTTGAGGTTTTTAACTTCCCCTTTTTTCCTACCCACTTGTTGGCTGTGCTGGATCATTTCTTTATTGGATTTCTCTGCTTAAACTGTTGCTACTTCGCCCTTCCCCGGGGCTGGATCCATGCACCCTGTGAGATCTACAATTAGGCTGCTTGACTGTCTAGAGATATTTGGTTAGCTGTGCAAACTAATTACTTTCGTTGTTGTCTGTAACGGCAGGTTGCAGGGACAATTAACTGTCAGCCCCAATATGTATATATTTATGATGTTGGGTATAATGAGGACATGAATGGCCAGCATACTGTTATGGAGGCAACTACATCTGGTATGTTGTTTTCGAACATCTCTGGGTTTCACAGTGAGGCCATGTCCCCACAGCACAGGTTTGCAGACGGAATATTTGGAAGTGAATGTGAAGAGGGAGGGCTTTTCTCTGTTCATCGCGGAGAAAAGCCCCCCCCCCCCTCCGCGGCCGTGTGCACGGCACACAAACCGGACAAATACGGGTCGTATAAACCGACCGGTATTTGTCCATTGCCGTGTAAACGGGCCCTTGTAGGGTAACCTCTGGGTGCCACGCTGTTCAGAGAACATCTGTCACTTACAATCTGGCCATTTAGAAAGGGTCATCTCAGAAATGATCTGTTGTTCACTATGCCAGCCTATAAGGCAGATAGCCATAATTCTCTAAAATGGTCTTTAATCCCTTAGTATGTTTTTTAATGGTGGTCATTCAGGGGACGTTTGCTGTGATGCCTTTTATGGCAGCACATCAAAAGAATTTTCAATCCAAATTTCAAGGCTGTTGCTAACAGGGCACTGATCAGAGACCATTAAAATTGGTCTCCAATCATGCAATCACTGTGATGACCTATCACAATGTTCAAGATAAATTTCTTTAACAAAATTTTGTTTCTCTCCATCTCCATCTTGTCTTGTCATTCTTAGTTTTGCTGCTGCCACTGACTCATAAATTGTATCAAAATCTTTAAAAAAAAACAAATTTTTAGGTTTATTTCATATTAGGGCTAGGCTAAAGTTAGCCTAGGGTTAAGGTAGAGCTAAAGGGATTGTCCCATCTGGCTGTTTTCACTCTTCCTGTGCATGCCAGAGGTGTACCAGAGAAGGCTGGAGCCCAAAACAAACTTTTAAATAGGCCCCTCCTCCCAGAACATTTGCCCGTACCTCTCAATAATAGTCATAGTGGCTAAATATTACAAGGAGCAAATACCTCACCATACATATCACCATTATACTGCTACCAAACTAATCCCACTATCAAGACCAACATTACCAATAATGCTACTACATAAGGACCAAATAATACCACCAGAACATGACCACCACGTATCGACTGAATAATACCACTATACTATTAGTGAATAAAGATCACTATAGAAAGTCCAATATTACCTCCATACAGTGACCAAATAGTAGTAGATAGCAGTATACACTGGCGCTTTTAACACATATAAGTGACTCACAGATGACATCTTCTCTGATGAGTCATTCACTTTCCCTGTTCTTCTCCATCTGCTATGATGACTTCTTCTGGCCATAACTCCTCCCTGCAGAATTTGCACACAAATATCTTAAATACTTCTCACTTTTTCAGCATCTCACTGTAGTGTGCCGAATGCAAAATGTTACAATATTGTATATATCTGGCTGGGTGCAGGGAGGAGTCAGATTCAGTCTGTGTGAGAGCTTCATGGAATAAAGCAACCAGCCTAAAGTCTGTCATGTGTTTATACACTACATTTGGCGACGAGAATGGCGAGATTCCTGGATTTACCAGCTATGGGACCTTTTGATATGTCTGGAGACCACACTAGTCTGTCACAGCGCTGGGACAAGTGGAAAAAAGGATTCCAGTTCTATGTTACAGCCACAGGAGTGACTGCACCTGCTCAGAAGAGAGCCATGCTGCTGCATCTAGCTGGGCCAGAAGTCCAGGACATCTTTGAAACCCTGGGAGAAACAGGGGAAGATTCAGATTATGAGACAGCAATGAACAGACTGAGTGAGTACTTTGAGCCTAAGAAAAATATTCCATATGAAAGATATCAGTTTAGACAAGCTGTACAAGAAGTGGGAGAAACCATTGACAGTTATGTGACTAGACTGAAGTATCTTGCAAAGTCTTGTGATTTTGGGACTGTAACAGAGGAGATAATCAGAGATCAGGTTATTGAGAAATGTCGCTCTGCTCACCTCAGAAGGAGGTTATTGAGAGAACCAAGTCTCACACTGGTTATTCTGCAAGAGATTGCAAGAGCTTTTGAAGTGTCTGAGCTACACATTGTCTACACATTGAAAACAAAGAGACTGCGTCAGTCAATGCAATGTCCAAACCTGCCGATGATAATAGGGATACCAGGAATAAAAAAGAAAGGATTGTCTCTGTAACCTGTAGTAAATGTGGCAGAGCAGGCCACAGAAGTCAGAATTGTGCTCTGGTACAGGATAAAACATGCTTTATTTGTGGACAGATGGGGCATTTTGTGGCTGTGTGTAGAAATGCAACCACAGGAAATAAAACCAAAGGATTACATGCAAAAGTAAATGTCATAGCTGCAGATAAAGAATCTGACTCTGATTGTGAATATATATACTCGCTGAGCTCACAGCAAGCTGGGACAATACCCATTAAGATCATACATGCCAACTCTCCCGCTTTTGGCGGGGGGGTCCCGCTAATGGGGGTCTTCCCCCCGCCCCCCGGCAGAGTTGGCATTCCTCCAGCAGGCAGCGTGGGTTCTTTAAATGACCGCGGCGACAGAGTAGCGCTGGTCCGCTACTCTGGCGCCACCGGGCCGTTCCCACAGGCGGGTGAAGCGGCCGCAGCGGCACAGTCAGTCAGCAGTACAGGGAGGAGGCAGGAGGGATCGTTCCCCTCCTCCCTTCTCCCCCTGTATGTACAGCGCTGGTGTGCGCTGTACATACACCTCAGTGTCGCAGGGGAAGTGACGCGCGGCTGCACTCACTCCCCCTGTGACGCTGAGACTACTCAGTCGGCCGGCAGATGTCCTGAGCTGCAGGAGCCTGGTGAGGTAAGTGGCTTTTATTATTTTATTTTTATTAGTTATAGGGGGGCTCTACCTGGCTACAATGGGGGGTCTACCTGGCAACAGAGGGGGCACTACCTGGCTACAATGGGGGGGTCTACCTGGCAACAGGGGGCACTACCTGGCTACAATGGGGGGGTCTACCTGGCAACAGAGGGGGCACTACCTGGCAACAGAGGAGGCTCTACTGGCAACAGAGGGGGCACTACCTGGCTAACAAAGGGGGCATCTACCTGGCAACAATGGTGGCATCTACCTGGCAACAAAGGGGCATCTACTGGCAACAATGGGGGCAACTATCTGGCTAACAAAGGGGGCATCTACCTGGCTAACAAGGGGGCATCTACCTGGCTACAAATTTGGCTCTAGCTGGCTACAGAGGGGGCATCTACCTGGCTACAAGGGGGCATCTACTTGGCTATACGGGGGCATCTACCTGCCTGTAAGGGGCACTACCTGGTTATGGGGGCTACTACCTGGCTATAAGGGCATCTACCTGGCTTTCTTCCAAAGCCGTTATGCAGTTAGGTGGAGTGGGTGTGGCTTTTTGAAGGGGCGTGACACACCGGCAAGATGGGCGTGTCCATGCAAATTTTTGTCGCGCCGCCCTCTACAATCTCCTGCTTTTTCAATTTCAAAAGTTGGCAACTATGATTAAGATTGGTGATACAGAATTCACAGTACTGATTGATTCTGGAGCTACCTGCAATGTTATGGACTTAGCTTCTTGGAACAGACTAAAATGCAGAGAAAATCACCTTAAATTATGCAACACCAATAAACGGATTTACACGTATGGCTCTAGTACTCCACTACAACTAAAGGGCACGTTCTACACTTCTGTACAAATAAAGGGGGCTAGATCTCTATTGGGGACTGAATTCTATGTTGTGGATGGCACAGATCCCCTCTGCTAGGCTGCAGAACTGCTATGGAACTAGGCATACTAAAGATTGGACTTGATGCAGACAGTGCAAATGTGAACATGTTGTCTCCTTCTATTTCTTCACTGAAAGAGGAATTTAAAGCTTGTTTCTCTGGGGTTGGAAAGTTAAAAGATTTTCAGTTACAGCTTCACATTGACCCACATGTAAAACCTATTGCACAACCAATGCGTAGGCTTCCTTATAGCATGAGATCACCTGTGGAGAACAAGTTTGCAGAACTACTGGAACTTGATATCATTGAACCAGTGGAAGGACCCACCCCCTGGGTATCTCCATTAGTTGTTGTACCAAAGGGAACTGATATTCGGATCTGTGTGGACATGAGACGTGCTAACCAAGCTGTACTCAGACAAAGACAACCAATACCCACAATTGAAGATGTTCTACATGAGATGAATGGGGCAAGTGTCTTCAGCAAATTGGATTTGAAATGGGGTTATCATCAAATTGAATTGACCCCAGCATCTAGAAGCATTACAACATTCGCAAGCCATAAAGGTCTTTTTAGGTACAAGAGACTGATGTTTTGGGTATCCTCAGCACCGGAGGCCTATCAACATGTGATTCAGCAAGTGTTACAGGGATGTGAAGGCACCCATATTTCTGATGATATAATTGTGTGGGGAGCAAACACACAGGAGCACGACGAACGTCTCCGTGCAGTGCTGAAACACTTACTGGTCAAAGGACTGACTTTAAATGAGACGAAGTGCAAATTTCAAATGAATAAGATGACTTTCATGGGCCACGTGCTGTCTGACAAAGGGATTGGCCCAGTGGACAGTAAGATCAAAGCTGTGTCTGATGCCAGAAACCCTGAAAACCCTGCAGAAGTGCGAAGCTTTCTTGGGTCAGTGAATTACTGTGCAAAGTTTATTCCAGATATGGCGACTGTCAGTGAACCCCTGAGAGAGTTAACCCGCAAAACAGTTCCTTGGAAGTGGTGGTTTTCTGAACAAAACACATTTAATGAACTTAAGAGGCGGCTTACTTGTGCCACAACTTTAGCCGATTTCAATCCTACTGCACAAACTCAAATTATTGTCGATGCCAGCCCTGTAGGATTAGGTATCTTAGTACAAAGGCAGAGCACAGGCGACTACAGACCTATTCAGTATGCAAGCAGATCCCTTACTGATGTGGAAAGACATTATTCTCAGACTGATAAAGAGGCTTTGGCTGTTGTTTGGGGATGGGAAAGGTTCCACACTTATCTCTATGGACTTGAGTTTGAAATTGTAACAGATCACAAGCTTCTGGAGGTGATATATTCTCCTCGATCAAAACCCATCAGCCAGAATTGAGAGATGGGTTCTTCGACTGTTGCCATACCGATTTAAAGTGCAATACAGGCCTGGACCTACTAATGCAGCAGACACACTTTCCAGATTGTCCCAGTCTTCAGCACAATGTCATAACTTAGCAGAAGAGTACATACGTTTTGTTGTTGCGAAAGCCATTCCCCAAGCATTGACACCATGGGAGGTGGAACAATTGTCATCAGTGGACCCAGAAATTAAACAGTTGAGAAAGTGTATCAGACATGAGACGTGGAAAGATTGTGACCCAGGATATCACAGAGTCAAACATGAACTGAGTATTGCTGGACAAATAGTTCTACGGGGAAATCGTATTGTGATGCCTAAAGAAGTACGAAAGCAAACTTAGAACTTAGCTCATGAGGGCCACTAAGGTATTGTGCGAACCAAACAACGATTACACAAGAAAGTCTGGTGGCCAGGAATCGATAAGAATGTGGAACGTATGGTTTCTTCATGTCGAGCCTGTCAACTGGAAGGCAGCAAACCTAAACCGCGCTGCAGGGATCCTGGAAAGGTAAGTACGTTTTTATTATTTTATTATCCTTAGCTGCAGGGAGCAACTATCATGGCTGCAAGGGCAACTGACTACAGGGGCAACTGGCTACAAGGGCAACTATCATGGCTACAGAGACAACTATCATGGCTACAGGGGCAACTATCATGGCAACAACGGCAACTGACTACAGGGGCAACTGACTACAGGGGTCTACTATCCTGGCTACAAGGGCAACTGGCTACAGGGGCAACTATCATGGCTACAGGGCTACATACTATCTGATGTCATGGTCCGCTTCTGGGGCAGCTGTGGGCTGCTATTTTTAGGATGGGAAAGGACCAATATCTATGAACAATTCCATCCAGTATCAGGCTGCAGTTGTCGGTTTTACCTTGGCTGATTATTAAAAATGGGAGAAACATCACGTAGTTTTCTTCTAAGGCTATGTTCACACGGCTTAACTGTGGGACGTAATTACGCCATGTGGCCGGGGGCGAGGCGGGAGCAGGTGCGGGGGGCTGGCACTTCGCCGGCCCATAGACTTGTATGACCAGCGGCGCGTATACGCCGCTGGTAATTCACATGTCACTTATCTCCCCGCCCGGCGGATTCGCCAAGCGGGGAGGGGAGACGTAATCCATAGTTCTCTGTGCGATCTGTAGATTACCGTAATGACTGGGCCGTTTTCAGCCCGTAATTTGCGCACTTCGGCGCGTAATTACGGACCAAAATACGGCCCATTTTAAGCCGTGTGAACATGGCCTAACTATTTATTGATCAGAAAAGAATATCTATTTATAGCCTTTATATAAAAATAGACCTGAGGATCGAGGTGGTCAGGGGTATGCTGTGCTCTCAGCCAGGCTAGGCTCCCTGGAGCGGCGGGCCCGTTAGCCCTGTGGGAGGGTCTACAGCAGTGACTAATATTTCCGCTCTACTAGCTCATACTCGTAGTTAAATCTGGTCAAATAAAATAACTTTTTTACCAAAACTTTTTTAGAGAAACAGCACAAAAAATAATTGAAAAAAAAACCCCAAAGGGATTATTACAATACTATGTAGCCCGAAATTGTACCAAATAAAAAAATTCAGTCTATTGTACTGATCAACAGAATAGAGTTAAAAAATTACTTTTACTGAACAGTGTGCAGACAAAAAAAAGGCAATGTACTGAGAGCTCTGATACCTTTCTATTATAGCCAGTGTTCATTTTTTTCTGAAATTTGTGTTACTGTAGCTTTTTTCAAGATTGGACCACACAAGCTAGCTTTCAAGGGGTTTCCTCACTACAATGATTAGCTTAGGGAAAGGTAGATGAAGACTTTTTACAAATGTATTGCTTTTTTTGCTTTGTTGATGAGATAAAAGAGATTTTAGCTGCTCAGAGTGCACAAAGGTCACCATATGAGAGCAGGGAGTGATGTCACCACAGGTCAGACTGCCGGCAGCTTGAAAACAGAGTGTGTAATAAACAAAAGAGAGGAATTACTTGTTTACTTTGAGCTCTAAAGTTCTCTGGAATATAGATAAGATTTCCTGCTCTCATGTCAGTGAAATTAAAAGAGCTGATATGCTAATCACTGCTAGAGAACCACCCACAGCCTGACCAGGAAGAGATAACTGCTTGTGGCTGTGAAACAGCATGGTGAGATAACCGCACACGTCAGTGAGACATGGTTCACCTATTGTATTTCTGGGACCACTTTTGCTAGGTACTTACCACTACATGCCAGGAATACCCCACAAGAACTGCCATTTTGGAGATGCCTCGACATTGGCATCTGGCAGTCACAATTTACAGATATCAAAGTCACTAAGATCCTGTCATTTTTCCTGCTTTTAAAAAGTCAATTTCAAGGACTGATTTTTCAATTGCTGCCTAATGTATCCCATCCTTGACTGGTGCCACTGTAATCAGATATTCAATGTTAGGTCCTGTTCACACTATGTTTCATGACATTTTTTGGTTTTCCGAAACTGCATCTTTTTTTCAGGCCATATGCATTTTTTCATGCAGTCTTTGTAGCATTTTGTGTTTTGATACATGCATTTTTATGCATTTTTTTCCTTTGGTGCATTTTTCCTATCATAGGTCATGTGAACTATCAAAAAACATACATAAAAAATGCAATACACATGCATTTTTTTGGTTTAGAAAATGCTACACGCTGTGTGTACAGGGGCGGGCGCGGGGGCGGGGGGGGGCGGAGGCGTCAGCTCGCCGGCCCCATAGACATGCATTATCCTCGGCGCGTATACGCCGTGAATAAGTAGCATGTCACTTATCTCCACGCTCACCGTATTATGCGAGCAGGGAGAGAAGACATAATCCATAGTTCTCTATGAGAACTGTGGATTACTGTAATGACTGGGACGTATTTCAGCCCGTAATTCGCTTTAACATTGTTTATACAATACAAAAGGGAGTACACATGATCACACCCCTCAGTGGTTAAGCACCCTAGGGGGACTGTAAGACTGTAAGTGAAAAAAAAATTAAAAGTTGAAATCACCTCCCTTTTGACATTTTACAGAAAAAAAAATTATAAAAAAGTTACACTTTATTGGTATCGCTGTGTCTGAAAAAGTCCGATCTATTAAAAAATAACATGTGACGCTGCAACGCAAATTTCAAAAATAGAAAATGTTTGGATTTTATCTATGGTACTATAACATAACGCAAATCCTACCTATTTGGTATTGCAGGAATTGTATCTAATTGCAGCTGACACCCACCGGTAACGAGAAACGGTGCCACATTCCTCACTCCAACTGGGGCCTCAGTGGTGCGTGCCTCCAATCGGTTTACATGGTGGCTGGAAGCCTTGTGAAGGCTTCCATCGCCTCCATCTTTGTACACACCCTTTAATATTGTTTATACAATACAAAAGGGAGTACACATGATCGGACCCCTCAGTGGTTAAGCATCCTAGGGGGACTGTAAGTATAAGTGAAAAAAAATGAAAAGTTGAAATCACCTCCCTTTTGCCATTTTACTAAAAAAAAATTATAAAAAAGTAACACATTATTGGTATCACTGCGTCTGAAAAATATAACAATCTTATATTAAAATATAACATGTGACACTTCGACGCAAGTTTCAAAAATAGAAAATGTTTGGATTTTTCCTATAGTAATATAAAATAAAGCAAACACTAAATATTTGGTATTGACGGAATTGTATCAACCTGCAGAAAACAGAGAACAATCAATTATACCGGAGAGTGAACGCCATAAGAAAATAAAATTCGCAAGCGCAGCATTTCCCAGCGTATTCTATGGTTCGGTGAATGACACCATTCCAAAGTACATCTTGTCCTGCAACTAAAAGCCCTCATATGTCTATGTCGGTGGAAAAATAAAAAAGTTATGGCTCTTGGAAGGCGAGGAGGAAAAACCAACGTGTCAACCCAAAAAAATGCTCGGCCCTTAAGGGGTTAAAGCCCAATCTAGAGCTTAAACTGATTGTAATATTCCCTTTAGTCACTAGGGAGGAAAGCTCAGCAGGACACCTTCAAACGCCCGAGCCTACCAAGCTTCAAGTCTTCAGGAAGCCATCTTGGTACACCCTCACAGTACACCTAAGTCTGCTTCCTGTACCTAGCCATGTGCTGTGGAGATCCTGCCTAGTCCCCTCCCCATCACACAGGCAGGTCACATGACAGTGACATCACACCTCTTGTAACTCCTAGCAGCGTCATAGAGGAGAATAGAGCAGCTCTGAGGCAGAATGCTGGTAAGAGGGAGGGAGATACCTGGAATTGTATATACGTGTGTGATACATGATGTACGCAGGGCTGGCTGCCCCTCTGTGTGACTGCTGGACACTGTATATGGAGTCGTTTTTCTTGCCCATGGGGGAAAACTAATGGGTTGTTATGTGCGTAACCTGCTGTACTGTGCTACTATATAGCGGTATTATTACTGGGTCCCATGAAGGTTTTGTATATGTTAAAGTTTTATTCATTATGGTATCACTGGTATGAAGAAGATGTTTTCAAATCGTTTATTTTTGTTTGAAAAAACAATGTAAACAAAAAAAATAAAAAATATTTACTTTATAGCCCCCAACATATTCCGCAGCACTTTACAATGTAGAGGATAGAAATACAGACAAGAAACAAAATGTTACATAGTAAAAAACTACTTACAGCTACAAGGTGTGAGAGCCCTGCTCACAAGAGCTTACAATCTATGTGGTCAAATAGACATCTCCTGAGATGAGATAAAGTATACAACAATGTGAGAGGAATTCTAGTAGTAATGAAAGTAAACAATCTAGTGATCACAGATCAGTGAATCAGTGTTACAATATGGAAGTCCTAGTCCCATTGTACCCCCCCTTGTGTTTCTAATAAAGTTTTGGGTTATTATTTCTCCATCGCGGTCCCTTGCTTTTATTTTTGGAAAACTGCAGTGTTACAATGACAGACGTCCATCAAGTTCGCCCGTTGCGTTTAAAGGGGGTTGATCCCGAGAAAGGCAAACCCTCCGGATCAGAACTCGGGGTAGCAGGTGGTAGCAATGCCCCGGGGGGGGAGGCCCCCTAAGACCCGGGCCCCCAGGGAGCTGTAGTTGCTACCCCGGTAGTTACGCCCCTGAGCACCATATGTTACAAGCTGCAATGCATTGTGTATTACGACATCTTTTTTTTTATAAGCAGCAGTAACTTTTTTTTTTTTTTAGCAATTTGTGCTACAGTAGGTCTTCTGTTGGACCAGATAGGCTAGCCTTCCCCCCCACCCATGATTCTAGGTTCATTATTTATCCTTTCTTGGACCACTTTTGGTAAGTACTAACCACTGGCTCCCAGAACACCTCACAAGACCTGGCATGTTGTAAATACTGTTTCTTAGCTGTCTAGTCATCACAGCTCAGATCCTTATGCTTGCCAGTTTTTCCTGCTTCCAACACATCAACTTCAGGAACTGAAAGTTCACATTCTGCTCAACATACCAACGCCTTGCCAGGTGCCATTGACAGAAGTTATGGTTGATCATTGTATAACAGTGTATAGTTCACCTGATGTTGTTATAGCTTAACATATATTGTTGTCATCTATAAAAATGATCCCTTTTGTGTGATGCTCCAGCTTTTGCAAAACTACAACTGCAAACCTGAAAGTCGCAGGCAACCTGAGAGTTGTAGTTACCATACAAACTGGAAGGTTGGTTTTGCAGATCAGTTTGTTGCTCGATAACTACAAGCTTCCGGCAGATTGTCCAGGATCAGCCCCAGACTGCACAAAACCCATAGGTCGCATCCCTTTGCGAGCCAGCAGAATTGCTTTGTGGGCCATATATTGTGCAGGCTTGGTCAAGAGGAAATAAGGTTTCTACATAAATTTTAGAAGGGGGAAAATTATTAAACTGTAAGAGCATTGAGACTGTGGAAATCTCTGCCCAGGGTGAAGTAAAATTACTAAATGAGTTGGAAAGAAGCTTGGATGCATTTCTACAGTGCAATAATATAAGTTATAGTTACTAGGATTCTGGAGGGGGGGTCGTTGATACAGGGATTTCTTCTGATCGGCTTCTACCACTTGGGGTTTTTTGTCTTCCTCTGGATCAACACTGCAGCACAGTAGGCTAAACTGGATGGACGTCTGTCTTTTTTCAGCCGTAGAAACTATGTAAGGATGGATTCACACCTGTACTGTGAAATCCGTTCTAAACACAGAGCTGAAACGGAAAGGACTGGTCGCCCATTAATTTCAATGGGTTTTTAAAGTCATCAGTTCAAAATCGCAGAAGCTGCTATACCATGTAAAATTGATTTGATGGAAAGGAGCATTCTGTTTTTGTTTTTTTTAGTTTTACTTTGTGTAACAGATATAACCGGATGCTCATCTGTTTGTATCCGTTCCTTTTTGTTTGTTTAAAGGATCCGTTTTTTAATTTCTGCACATGTGCAGAAATATCAGGCCTAAAAAACAATGGACATCCATTTTAAATAGCTGAAAAACACAGACAAACTGATGTCAACATATCTGTTTTTTTTTCAACTGATAACAGAAGGGTTCATTTAAAAAAAAAAAAGCGGATTATCAGGCTTGGTTTACATCCGTTCTGCTCGAAACCTCCAGCGCAGAGGTGAAAACGGAAGCCACGGCATACGTTTCATAACGGACACCAACGGTGCCCGACGAACCCTAATAATTACAATGGATCTGTCAGGTTTCCACCATGATGTCTTTAGTTGAGGCAGAAAAAATAGCGCAGCATGTTTTCGTTATTTTTGACGGGATGTTCGACAAAGGTTCTGAACCTCCGACGTATATGTGAATCAAGCCTTATACTTCAGTTGTTGTTTGTCTTGTTTTTTTTTTTTCTCTAATACATACATTTTTGACAGATTTCAAAACACAAGTGTGAATCCTCCCTAAGATATCTATTGTGAAGATCAGATGTTAGTACAGTTGTGCTCAAAAGTTTACATCCCCGGCAGAATTTTTGCTTTCTTGGCCTTTTTTCAGAGAATATGAATAACACAAACTTTTTTTTCCACTCATGGTTAATGGTTGGGTGAAGACATTTATTGTCGATCTACTGTTTTCTCTTTTTAGATCATAATGACAATCAAAAACATCCAAATGACCCTGATCAAAAGTTCACATATTCCAGTTTTTAATACCATGTATTGCCCCCTTAACATCAATTGACAGCTTTATGTCTTTTGTGGTAGTTGTGGATTTAGGCCTCTTTATTTTCTCGATGGTAAAAATTGTCCATTCTTCTTGGCCAAAAGCCTCCAGGTCCTATAAATTCCTGGGCTGTGTTGCATAGCTCAATGATATTGAGGTCAGGAGACTGAGATGGCCACTCCAGTACCTTCACTTTGTTCTGCTGTAGCCAATGACAGGTCAACTTGGCCTTGTGTTTTGGATCGTTGTCATGTTGGAATGTTAAAGTACGTCCCATGCACAGCTTCTGGGCTGATGAGTGCAAATTTGTCTCCGTATTTGCTGGTAATGTGCTGCATTCATTCTTTCCTTCAACTTTGACCAAGTTTCCCTGTGCTTACAGTAGGGAATGTGTTCCTTTCATCATAGGCCTTGTTGGGCATCTTCCAAATGTAACGTTTATGGTTGTGGCCAAAAGTTCGATTTTTGGGCTCTTCGTCCCCAAATTACTTTTTCTCCAGAAGTTTTGAGTGCTGT
>JAODAL010048111.1:0-29293 GCA_025379985.1 Phyllomedusa bahiana | reverse complement strand
GAAATGTGAAAAACAAGTATTTTACCAGGTTTGGAGGTTTTGTTTTTATGTTGTTCACTCTTCAGTTTAAATGGTGTTTTTTGCAGGTTGGTTCCTGCAATACTAAATATGTAGGGTTTCAATTGTTTAGTACTTTAAAAAAAACACAAGCACATTCTCTATTCCAAATATGCATACTCTATTTTTGATATTTTTTGGGGCGAAAAGGAAAAAGTTAAAATGTACGGTTTTTTTTTTGTGTTTTCTGTTCCCCCATAGGGGACTTGATCGTGATTTTCAGATCACTTTTACAATGGAGAGCAGTACACAGTAGAACATTTTCCTTCTTAAATTTGCATTGCAGCGCCATTTTCTGCGACCATGAACCCCTTTGTTTTTCCACGTATGAACCGGAGGTTGCTTTTTTTGTAGGGAGTTTTAATGGTACCATTTTATTACAATTTTTAGTGGATGTAAAAAATTTTTGCGTTTGTCATTTTATTTTCTTCTAGGGTATTCAGCGTACAGGATAAATTGTTATATTTTAATAGATCAGACTTTTACGAACGCGGCATTACCAATTAAGTGTAACTTTATTTTGTTTTGATTATTTGAAAAATGGCAAAAAGGGGTACCAGACTTGTACTCCGTAATCCTGCTACATAAAACTTTACCACTATCAAGATGTAAATATGCGTCATATGCTGGTAAGTGTTAAGTAGCTTTAAAGCTGTATGTAGTTAGGTGAAGGAAGGGGTTAATTTCAACTTTCTAGGAGGAGATTTTGAGAAGTAACGAACAGGAAGTATTACAAATGTTAAGTTCTAGAAATGGGTAACAATGGAAATTTTAAGTTACCTGTAAACAATATTGCAACATTCTACATGGTCCAATAGCAACCCGCAGACCTTCAAGTGCTCCCATAACAGCTTGGATTAATAGGAGATGTTCAAATCTTGGGCCAACATATTTAACAATGGTTTAAAAAAATTTCAATCCAAATCCATATACCACCAAGTACAGTGCTAACACTGCATTGCTGTTTGCGTGGGCAAGACTCTGTAAGAAACAGTAATTCAGCTGTTAAAGATCAAATCAAGACAAAGCTTTAACTTTTTTTATGATTTTAATTTTCTAACAGCAGTCAAGTGTTTGATACTAAACATACAGAAAATGCTAATTTCACATTTGCAGGATTTATAAAATTAAAATTTACAAATATAATCTTTTACACCATCTTTAACTTACCTGTCCATCAAAGCGTCTTCAAGAAGAGGTGTAACAGCATAATCTTTTTCCCATTTCCCCAATGTACTCAAAAAGGAAAGAGAGAACTTTTAAAACCCATTTTGGAAAAACAGTTTTGGTATTGTATTCATTTTCAGTGCAGGAAGAACAGTGAAAGGGGAACAGGTTTCAGCCACAATAGCAATAGCTACTGTAGTACATACTCTGTTTTGTCTTTCTTGGACTTTCAAGTTATTTAGAAGTGTTGCCAGAACATCATGTGGTCTAGAGAGAAAAAAAAAAAAAATAAAAAAAAAAAAAACATTGTAGGGGGGATTTTATTTTTGGGCAGTTTAGATTTATCATCTTTAGAAAAGGAATTCATTAGTAAGGGGACCTAAATTCCAATGCCCTAAATTCTGTAACTGCTAATCAGTCAAGAGACCCCTTGGACTTGGCACATTCTTAAAGTAATTTCTGCACCGTCTTGGTCATTTGTTAATGCTTCTCTACCTATACATGTGATTTATAGATTTCTTTCTTGTGACTAATTGTGCTTTAAGTTAGTAATAAATTTTGGTCAATAAAGTCCTTATTTGTGAAAACCATCAGAATATTCTGTAAATCTGAAAAAAAAATCTAAAATTTTTGCATTTACGACAGACCACAGTGATTAGTTGCTCTATACCATGGCTGTTATCAATTGTAGGTTTTCTCTGGCTTTAGTAGCAATTCTCCACATTTTCAACTCTGATTTTTTTTTTTTTTTTTGTTTGCAACCAGTCTAGTTTTACAGTGGTTTTAATGGGACTGGATGTTTGATACCCCTATAAATCCCTCCCTTAAAATATTCAAAACAACATTTAGGAAGACCGTTATGGCAACCATCGACACCCAAGGATCATGCAGCCGGGTGTCGATAGAGACGGGGGGGGGGGGGGGCGGAGGGGGGAACCGCTTTTGTCAGTACCTTGAGTGCATATTCCCACGGCTGGTTTTACAGACGGTTTTCGGTCTTGAAAGCCGACTGTAAACCGGCTGTCAAACTTTACAACGGACCTTAATGGCAAACACAGATTTTCCGTGGGACTTTTTTTTTAGACCGAAAAACATTGAACATGCTAATTCTTCTGGCCGGTTTTCGGCCGGAATACGAACAAGTCAATGTGAAGGGGGAGGGCTTTTCTCCGCAAACATGGAGAAAATATCCCCCCCCCCCCCCCCCCCCCCCCCCCCCCCCCCCCCCCCGCGGCCGGCGTGGCGCCAAAGGCCGTAAAAAACAGAGCAAATGCCGGTCAGATGATCCGAACGGTAATTGCTCTCGGCCATGGGGGGCATGCCCCAAGATGCCAATTGAAATTGACCATGACATCCAAGAGGTTAATCAGTCGGGATCCAAGTAACCTCTAGTCCCAGCCATTAGTGCAGGTCACCAGCTGTAATAGACAGCGGGTTCCCTGTGCTGATAGCATGGCCTAAGCTCCTAAGTATGGGTCTAATATAAGTAAGTAAAAGTCGGTTGCTAACAGTAAGAAGTGCAACTGGTTAATCACCTACTAGAAGGATTGGAGTTTTTACAGGGTTTATTCTTTGCCCTTTGAGTGTGTATTCTTCAAAAAGACTTTAGTTTTAAAAGCGTTTTCTGGACGCAAATTTACTGCAAGATTAAACGTGGTATACATGTGGTCATTAACAAACAGTGTGAATAGAAGTCATTTTCACGAATGTATAAGCCCGCATACCTCGGCTGTCAATTATCAGTGGACTAGAATATCCAAGGATAAAGCTCACCACCTATAACTTGCACTTAAATAAACCGATGTGTTTTGTATCAGAGACACCCTTATGTAGATAATAAACTGC
Organism: Phyllomedusa bahiana; assembly: GCA_025379985.1. NCBI lineage: Eukaryota > Metazoa > Chordata > Amphibia > Anura > Hylidae > Phyllomedusa > Phyllomedusa bahiana. The sequence goes on along the minus strand of JAODAL010048111.1, from coordinate 26,224 downwards.
TGTATCCTCCAGTGAAACTGCAAAACTGGTTTAATTGCAATCCAGGACCCAGGATAAAAAAAAAAACAAAAAAAAAAACCTTAATTACAGTATCTGTTACTGCCCAACCTGCTTGACTGGGGGCATAGTTCCTCATCAAAATAATTCTACATAACAGACAATCTTTATATTTCCAAATGTATTGAAGTTATCCACATAATTGGTGGAAAAGCATAAAAAGTACTTGCTGTTAGCAGTTATTGCCGTTGCGCTTGCTATTATGCCTCCTCCAAGGTCTGCAATGTCCAAGGTTTCTTTCTCCCCACCAGCCAAACCCTCTCCCGTTACTAGTCACCCAGATTCCCTTCTGGGGATTGCCCACCCCTAGTAACAATCTTGTGAGTCTCAGCATGAAGTAGGAGCTAGTGTGTTTGAGGCAGATGTGATTGGCTAAAATATCCAGCTAATCATAGTTCTTCCTAATAATGGCCTCTCGTGATGTCTAGTCTTCTTTCAGAAAATATCTTGGTTACATAAATGGAATATCATTTTTTTTTTCATTCTTTACTTTAGACTAAATCTGTTTATGTCAAGTGTCATTTGTTAGAAAGGTTTAAAGAATAAGAAAGGAAGAAGTAGGCAAGTTACCCAATAGCTTTAGCAATGTAGCCAAAAGTGTTAACAGTGGCTCTTCTGATTGCTTTCTTGTGAGCCTTTAGTAACTCCAATAATTCAAAACAAATTCGCATCCATTCTCTTGCAGACACATATTCTGCTCCCCTAAGGAAAACAAAATAAAGAATAATTTAAAAAGATCAAAATACAAACAAAAAAAAAGAATAATAACTTATTACCTATGTCTCCCTCTAGAATCCCCCATTTATGAAACTCAAAAGAACAGTAAGCAAAGTAGAATTTAAACATACCTATCAGCAATGCGACCAACCAAATCGATACAATTCTCCTGTACTTTTTTCATGACGATTTTTTAAAATGGGTGTAAGTCTTGGCAGTAAATCTTTTATTGGAGGAGTCATTTTGTGCATGCCTAGTAAAGACATAAAAATGTAAGTAGGGAACTAATAAAATTTTATATATTTGATTTATGAACAATTCTGTTACCTATTACATTAACAATTGCTTTAAGGGCTCCTAAAATGCTTCCAAGTACTTCAGGATACTCTTCTCCAAGATACTCATACAAAACCACACCTAAATGGCCCATTAATTTTTCCTACAAATTAAAAAAAAAAAAAAAAAAAGTTAACCGTCATTATTTTGCATGGTATTGCATAATATTGTATAATATTTGTAAATTCACCTCTTGACATGTTTTCATGACAACTGCAGTTCGAGAAATTAAGTCTGCAGCCTGTTGTCTTACTTTCGCAGATTTGTTGTTTAAGCGCCACAGCACTGTACCACATATCTGGGGCAGATATGGTTTTACTCTTTTTCCAAGAGCATTAACAACTGTGCCAAAACCATTCAACATTACCGAGTCCTAGGAACAAAATACATCAAATTTAACACAAGCACATGAACAATACAAAACAAAAAACAGGTGCAAATTAAAGAATTCTACAATTTTAAACCTGTTTTCCAATCAGTTTTTTGTAACTTAAGATACTGCAATAAAAAAATATTTTACAGACACATATTTATACATTATACACCCCTCACCACTCGCTGCCATTCCAGCACTGACACTGTTGGCAGTATCTTCCCAGTCTTCTGTTTACAACTGCCTACTGTCGTTGGCTCGTAGCAACTGTGGCCAATCAGTTGCTGCAGAAGTCACAAGCTGCCATATGTAAACTAAAGGCTTTGGAGACACTGGGAAAATAAATAAGATATATAAATAAGCTCTTAAAGGGTTCATGTTACCACAGTCCTGTTTTCTTGGCTTCACTTTGAATTCAGGGGCGCGTTTACTGGCTTCTACTAGGCTGCAGTAGAAGCCAGGTCTGTAGCTATAGTGACCAGCACTGGCAGCCTATCAGGAGAGACCAAACAGGTCTGTAGCTACAGCGACCATAGGAGCTGATGCAGCCCATACAAAAGGGAATATCTCAGAATAGATAGGACACTGTTAATGGACACATATTGCAAAGGACTTTTTTTTTGGAAGATTTTAAATAAAAAAAACCCCTTGTAGTGAGAAACCCCTTTTGAAAAGAAAAGGGGAATCTTGATGAAGCTGAAGTACTTCCATTTAGTCAAGTCCAATCATTCCCCCTTAACCCCGGGACCCCGTTTTGGCCCCTCTGACAAGCCCCATTTTTTAAATCTGGCATGTGTCACTTTATGTGAGAATAATTTCTGACACTTCCCATCCCCGTGATTTAGGATTGTTTTTTGTGACAATTGTGCTTTAAATTAACCAAAAAGTCCTTGTTATTTTTAAAAAATATCAAAGAAATTTTGAAAAATAAAAAATTTACCATTTTCAAAAATTAAAATTTCTGGTGTAAGGAGATATTTTTCCATCAAAATAGTTTTTTAACTGCTCTTTCATGTGTCAATTTTTTTGGGCATCAATTTTTTTAAAAGTTTTTTTTTTTTATTAATTAGGGGGGCTTAGAAATTTAGTGTAATTTTCCCTTTTTTCAAAAAAATTTTGCTAATACTTTTTTTTTTTTTTTTAGGGACCACCCCACTTTTGACGTGGCTTTGGGGGGCCTGTATGTTAGATCCCCAAAAAATGATCCATCAAAAGAAAACCAAAACCCCCCTTTAAAAAATTATTTGGGGAAATTTTTTTTAAAACCTTTGGGGGTTTTTGCCAGGAATTAAAGCAAAGTGGGGGTAAAATTTTAAAAAAATGTCACTTTTTTTGCAGATTTCAAATTTTTGGGGCCTTTAAATTCCCTGAACAGGGTTTGATAAAGACCGGGGAAAAATGAAATTTTTAATTTTTGATTCCCCAGAAACGGCTTTTTCCCAGAGATACCCCCAATGTGCCCCTAGTGTGTTTTTCGCTCAACCCCCAACCCCCAGAGTGGGGAGGAGCCCCTACGGGGAGTTGGGGCCCCTCATTTTCTTTATGATTTCATTTAGGTGTTTATTTAAAGGGTTTTTTGGCATTTTAAAAGGTGCAAAAAACTTAATGAACATTTAAAAAAATACCCATTTTAGGAAACTACACCCCTTTAAAGGGGAATATATAAAAGTTTTTTGTAGAAAATTAATCTTCCCCAAAAGGTTTTTTTAAAATTTTTTTTTTTGGCATTAGGTTTTTAAATTTGAAGAAATTTTTTTTTTCCAACAATCTGAAAAATTAGCTGAAAAGGGTTGAATTTTTAAAAAGAATTGGGTTTTTTAAAAAAAAAAAAAAAAGCACCCCAAATTGTTACGCAATTTATTCTAAGTCCCCTTTTACCTACTTGTGGGTGTAAATTGCTTTTTTGGGTGCGGACAGGGGTAAAAGAGAGGGAGCATTTTTAAAATTTCAGTTTTTGGGTGGGTCCCATGTCGCATTTGCAAACCCCCCAAAGCCCCAAAAATTAAAAACCTTTCCCAGAGGGTTCCCAAATTTTGGATTAGCACCCTTCGGGGATTCATTTGGGGGTTTGATTGTGATTTTGGGCAACGGGTTTTCCCAATTTTTTTTTTCAGCTTGGGGGCCTGAAAATGGGGGGGGGGAGTGTAAAAGTTCCCCATTGTTTTTTTGGGTTTCCCAATTTTACAGCTTTTTGCTGGCAGTGTAAAGGGAAGGATAATTTTACTATGGGGGGTGGGGTAAAATTTAAAATGATATAAATTTTATATTTTTTGTTTATGTTTTTTTTTCTTTTAACAATAGTTTTTAGGTCTAAAAAAAAAATTACTTTTTTTATTTTGCCCTTTTGGACGGGGCCAAAAACTTTTTTTTTTTTTTTTGCTTTTGTGGTAGTTTTTAAAGTGGCTTGTTTTTTGGGGGGATGAATGAATGTTTTTTTGGGTCCATTTTTGGGGTTCATTTTACGCTGATCAATTTTTTTAAGGTTTTTTGAGGAGTTTTGAAACAAAAAAACTGAAATTTCTGGTAGTTTTTTTTTTTTTTATAGGGGTCACTGGGGTATGAATACATGTTTAGTTTTTCTCAGCGGGGCGTATGTTTTAAAAACAAAAACCAAATTTTTTTTTTTTTTTTTTTAAACTGCTTTTACACAAAAAACACTTTTATTAAAAAAAGGAAAACATTTTTTTTACATCCCCTTAGTCCGGGGGCCCTTAATTTTTTTTTATTTTTATGTTAGGGAGTTGTGTGGGGGCTTTTTTGCAGGATGATTTGGGTTTTTTTTTTATTGGAAAAATTTTAAAGGGGGAAAAAAAGGGTTTTTTTGTTTGTTTTTTTAAATCATTTTTTGGGAAGGGCAGGGTAAAAAAAATTCCTAGTTTTTTTTTAATTTTAAACATTGCTCACCGCCCCAGTACTGGGGAAAGGGTTTTTTTTATTTTGTGGGTCGAAAACTTTTAAAGGCGATACCAAATATGTGTAGTTTTTTTCCAATTTTTTTTTTAAAAACCCCACAAAAAAAAAAAAAAAAAAAAAAAAGTTTTTTTAATTTTAAAAACAATATTTATGATTGTTTTTATTCTAAACCCCAAAACTTTTTTTTTTTTCCGTATACGAGATGTGGCAAGGACTTTTTCTTGTGGGTTGAACCAACTTTTTAAAATTGGAAACCCAAACTTTTGGCGTTTGAGTTTTTCATCGCTTTTTTTTTCCTTTTTTGTGCTGTGGGATGAACGAATCTTTGTTTTATTTATTTTTTTTTGGTTTTAAAACTTTTGGGGGGTAAATAACGACATGGTTTTATGGGTGGGTTTACAAAAACGTTTGGGGATAAACCCAAATTTTATCTTTATTTTTCGTGGGTTGTGTTTAACTTTTTTACAAATTTTTTACTTTTTCCCCCCAGGGTAATGAAAGAGAGAAACTCCCAAAACTCTCAGACAAAAGGAGTTTTACCAAGTTTATTGGCCCGGTGTTCTGGTCTCAATGGGAAATGTCAATTTAAACCCTGCTCACAATGATTGCCCGGGGGTGGGTTTACGTCCCCAGACCCCCGGGGAAAGGGCTTTCACTTCCCGGGGCCGTTTTGGTAGGGGATCCCCTGTTGGGGAAGGGGAGGGCTCCCCCCTCCTGTCTGCACTTCGCCCCGACCCATTTTTTAAATAGATCATGGGCTTTAAAGGGTTTTAAAAACCCCCCGGGCGGGGGCTCACTTGGGGGGTGGGTGATGTGGGCATGGGGGCCACAGAATATTTCCCCTGGTTTCCCTTTTCCCCGATTGTTGGGGGGTGCCGCTTGTAGGGCCCCATGATCGCAAGGGGGTTTCTCCCTACTTTATATTTTCGGGAACGCCTTTCCCCTAGGGTTTTGATTAATTTAAAAAATCAGGAAGGGGGTTTTAAAAGCTTTGAAACAAGGCTAGGGATTTAAGTCATGTCAGTAAAATTTTCTAAAAGGAAGGAATTCCCCCATTTTGGGCAGTGTTTCAGGGATTTGGGCCTTAAAAGTGAAAATGAGGAACCTACCTTTGCTGGGTGACAGCAAAGGATGTAGCTCCATGGGGGAAAATTTTTTCAAAAGGGTAGGTTTACACGGGGTCCCTTTTGGTGGTACCCTACGTGGCCCCAAATAAGAAAGGGGGGTTTTTTGAAAATACCCCAACCCGCAAATACTTCTTAAAAAGCCCGGGTTTGGGTCCCCTAGACTTTTTCCCTTTTTCCTTTTCGCTCAAATGCCGGGGGGGGAAATGACTTTTCAATTCTTTTTTCCCCCCCCTCGTATTGTAGCAGAGGAAAAACTGAGGAATCATAGGTCTTTAAAGAGGAAAATGAATTAAATGGATCTGCGGTCCTTAACCCTTTGGGGGTATTGCAACGTTTTTAACCCCCAAATTACGGACCAAAATTTCGCTTTTTGAACATACCCTTAAAAGGGAACAATAAAGGTGTAGGGAGACTTATAAACCAACTACTGTTCTATGAGAAAATAGGAAATTTTAAACACTCTGGAAGTGCAATTTCAACTTTACTGGGCCCCTTATTAGAAAGTACTCAATGATAAAAAGTTGCTGGCCCCCGGGGGCGTAAACCCACCGGGGGGCGACCCTAGCAGCGCACGGGGCCCTGGTTTGTTAGGGGGCCCCCGCCCAGGGGCACGCTACCCACGTTGGGCCCCCGGGAAAGGGCCCCTCCCCGTGCCCCCCGGAGTGAACTTTAAAGTTACTGTGGCGGGTGCGGGGTGAAGGGGCCCCCCCCGGCCCCCAAAGTACCCCTTTAACGCCCCGGGGCCCCCAGCCCGAGGTTCAGAGGCGCGTGCCCCTTTGGGAGCAGAGTCGTCTGCCACTTCCCCCCGTGGCTCCCCCTTGGGTCCCCTTTTGGGGGGGGGTGTGTCAATCACCACGCCCCCCCGGGGCTGACACAGAGGCCCGAAACCGCCCCTGGCATGGGGGAGCTGGCGGAGGTAATGATTTTTTTTCCTGCCCTGTCCGCCAATATAACCTCCCGGAAAACCTTTTCAAAATTAAAAACAAAGCCCCCCGAAGCCCCCCCTTATAAAACCCCCCCCCCTACGTTTCCTAAAAACCCCCATAAGCCTGCCCCATATTTAAGCACCAAAACCCTTTCCCTTTTAAAAGCTCCTATAGGGCCCCCCAAAGCTTGGCCCAAACCTTTAAAAAAGCCCCCCCGAAATGCCTATTACTTATATGGGGCCCTATAGCTACCTAAACCTGCCGACTACCTATATGGCCCCTATAGCCCACCTAACCCTTGTCTAACTGTATGGCTCCCTATAGCTACCTAAACCCTGCCTGCCTATATGAGGACTCTATTGTCTACCTAAACCTTGCCTATCTGGGGCCCTATATAGCCTATCTAAACCCTGCCTGCCTAAATGGACCTCATATAGCCGTGGGGGGGGGGGGGTGGGGGGGGGGGGGGGGGTGACAGGTGCTGGAAAAGTCAGGATTCTAAGATATTTGTGTCTATATCTCCAGGTACAAGTGGTCAGGAGATATCATGATGGCGGTCTGGACCGGATGCAGAACAGAAGGGGAAACGTCACCTGTGAGTCACAAGATGTAACTACACTTTAATCACTTATGTCTATGTATACTGCTGTCTACCACTATATGGTCACTGTATGGTGGTTATATACAGCTGCAGCTGTTACACTATATATACCACTATATGGTCCCTATATGGCGGTACTATTGGTTTTGTGTACTGACAGTAATAGTGTAGGGGTAATTATTCAGTCACTTTGTGGTTTATGTCCTGGCGGTATAATCAGGTTCCTATGTAATAGGGTTATTGGTAATGTTGGGTCTTGGTATAGTGGGATTTGTTTGGGTATGGGACATGTGGTGATATGTATGGTGAGGTATTTGCCCCTTGTATTATCTACATTATCTAACAGCATGTCCTGGTAAATATTTGTGGTCAGGGAAGGGGAAGTGGGCATCCAAAAGTTTGCTTTCAGGCCCTGGCTTCTCTAGTTACACCCCTGGTTGCTGCTCAGCATTGACAAAGAGTAAACATCCTAAAACAGATGTCTGCAGATAGGCAACTTTCTTATGGAAGACTTTCTGCCTAAACCCATATTCTCCATTTATAAAATAAGAAACCAGAAAATCTATTTACATTTTGCATGCATACTTTCATAATATAGGGTTTTTGTGTGTGTGCATTTGTGTTACAGCATGCACCTACATATTTAGTGTGCATTATCTGGAGCTGCTGACCATGTTTTTTTTTTTATTATACTGCATGAATACTGAATAATGAATATAAATGCATGGGCAATGCCTATCACCCTTTTGACCTTGCACTACACCCATATATGCTGGATAGTTTTAATCATAACAGAGTATATCTTGAAGCCACATATCCTGTATATAGTAAAGTGACCTGTATAAGTATAGACACCTGGAAAGACATTGAAAGAGGCAAGTCTGTATAGCAGTTGTTACCCATCTGAATGGAGATCACCTTACAATTGGTGAATGGGCCCTCAAAATTTGATAAAAATATGCACTAAGAACCTCAGATTTTCATGTATACTAGATCTAGCTACATCCGATGTAAACTACTGCATATATTTAGTATTTATATTGGAGTCTGCATAGTGCTGTTGGTTTGTATCTGTGTTTGCATTTGTGTTGCAATTGTGGTAGCTGGCACCTATGCCATATAGTTCGCTTTATTTAGAGGTGCTGACCAGGCAGTCTGTCTTTCCTATATCAGTGTAGTTGATGCTTGCATACACATGACCAGTCCTAATATGCTACCAACCTTGACCCAATTGAAGACGACTAAACATAACTTGATTTATGTGCTATCCTGTAACCTAATTGCTTAGTGAATTGCAGGGATCATATGACATCTCATGGATGTATCCAAGGCTATACTCAGGATAGAACATGTATAACTAAATTCATTTATACTGCCCTGATGTAAGGGGGGATATATTGCCCGGATATATGTGAGTAGAATGTTAAAAACACCAGTGATGTGAAATTAGGACACATTGCATCAACACATTTCAGGCAGGGGGAAAAAAGTTGAATACACACTTCTGTCGTCTGCTCCTGGAATGCGTAAAGAATTCCATCAATCAACTGCTCTTCCAGCTTGTGGTCAATATCTGCAGCCCCAAGATTTCCCATAATTTTCTCAATCGTTTCCATGACCATTTTTCTGTATTGTTCCGCTTCATCTTTTAGATCATCCACAATTCTAGAAATGATTTCTGCCGCTCCAACTTTGTTTGCAAGCTCAACTGTCGTGTCAACCAACTATAAATTGTAAGGGAAAAAAATTACATTACACACGTCATTAAGAGACAAAAATTGGGAAAACAAAAAATAAAAAAAATAAAATTGGGTGCACTTACCTGTCTGTAGTTTCTTCTGTCTAGAGCCATTCTATGCTGCCAAAAATGCTTAAAAAATGGAGGAAGAATTTCTGTTTTTATGTAATTTGCTTCCACACCATCAGTACCACAGCACTGCTTAACAACCTGCAAATACAGTAAGTATTCAGCTTTTAATGTACTTATGTAAAATATGCACAGTAGAAGAAATAAACGTACAAACTTACCTTAAGAACTATTTTCTTCATTTCTTCATCGGGAGACTGAAATTCTCTGATTAAAATCAACATTACTTCTCTTGTGTAATAGTTTGCATACTCCGCATCCATAAGAGGAATGAGGTATCCAATAGCCTTTAAGAATGCAGCAAGACCCTGCAAAGCACAAAAGAAAACAGAGAAACTGAAACACCTGTCTGTAGATGAATAAATAAAAATTTAAAAAATAAGTCTTATAAGTACCTTTCCTCTGTGCTGTCGAATACCTTTCCATAGAGGTTTTAGCACTGAATCAAATGATTCAATACCATATGGAGTGGCTGCTTCCGCTAAAGCTGCGATAGCCAAAGCACTAATTGTACGAACTTTCTGTTGCTCATCAACCAACCCTTAGAAAGGAAACCGAAACATTTAATTTACAAGACCTAAAAGCACCAAAAATGACTGGTCAGGTTCTAGGATATCATTACTATAACAGATAAGTAGTTTCACACATCACTTATCCTGATCCACTGCCAATAAGGAAAACCTTATAAAAAGCTTAAACTAAACAAATAATTTACAATTAGTCTACAAACAAATGAGATAACTGTTGGACAAAAAACTTATTAAGCTAACTGCTCGGCCGAGTGTTGTAAACAAGAAAAGGGGAGGCAGCCGTTGCCAGACACCTCTGGCAGTGGCCTACCTGCCTGAGAACTAAAGGATTATTTAGCTGAAATTAAACTACCCAATACTTGCAGGGTAGTTGGAGAGCTGGGACATCACACACATATTAGATGGTGGGTAGTCTCCCACCAAATTGAACGCTTTGACCAACATTAAACCTATTGTATACAGCCAGCTTTAGTTGTGTGTCTGTTGGCACTAAGTTGACAAATCAAAAAACGGAGTTAGCAAAAATCCAATTGCCTATCTGATATGAACAGTCAAACACTGGAGCTAGATTTTCACACTGCTTTTTACACACTGTAACAAACAAATCTGACACAAAAAAAGTTTAAGGGTATGTTCACACAGCGTTTTTGGATACGATTTCGGGTCCGTGTTGGACCCAAAAATTGCATCCAAAAACGTAGCGTCGATTGGCTCCAACACGCAGCTGCATGTTTGGATGCATGTTGGATGCAGCAGGATCGCACCCTATAGTTTATTATAGGGCTCCTGCTGTGTCTTTCGCTCCAAGAATTGACATGTCAATTCTTGGAACGGATCCGAAAGACGCAAGTAAACACGCATCGGCGATCACTCATGTGAACGCCGATGCGTGTTTTACATTGCGAGCAGTGTAAAACACTCTGCTCCTTGTTAGATGCGCGTTTGGGTCCGTCTAGACGGACCCAAATACATATCCAAAAGCGTATGTTCACACGAAGCAAACAAGCCATGTGAACATACTCTAAGGCTAGGTTCACACTGCTTAACTGCGGGACGAAATTACGTCCCGCAATTAAGCCGTGTGGCCGGGAGAGGGAGCGGGGGGCCGGCACTTCGCCGGCCCATAGACAATCACTGCTAGCGGCACGTATACGCCGCTAGAAAGTGACATGTCAATTATCTCCCCGCCTGGCGGATTCGCCGAGCAGGGAGAGGAGACGTAATCCATAGTTCTCTATATCTGTGGATTACTGTAATAAATGGGCTGTTTTCAGCCCGTAATTTGCGCACTTCGGCGCGTAATTATGGACCGAAATACGGCCCATTTTAAGCCGTGTGAACATAGCCTTAAGGTATGTTCACACGGCTTAACTGCGGGACGTAATTATGCCCCACAATTACGCCGTGTGGCCGGGTGAGGGAGCTGGGGGCCGGCACTTCGCCGGCCCATAGACAATCATTACTAGCGGCGCATATACGCCGCTAGAAAGTGACCTGTCAATTATCTCCCCCCTCGGCGTATTCGCCGAGCAGGGAGAGGAGAGGTAATCCATAGTTCTCTATGAGAACTGTGGATTACCGTAGTTACTGGGACGGATTCAGCCCGTAATTGGCGCACTCCGGCGCGTAATTACGGACTGAATTACGTCCCGCAGTCAGCCGTGTGAACATGGCCTAATAGTTGAACATTTTGGCTTCATAAAACATACCACAAGCAAAAGGAAAGCGAGTAGTTTTAACTAAGCCAGACAAAATTGCAAAGCCCAAACAGAATGTTCCCTATTATAAGGAGACGGACAAAAAGAACAATATGTTTGTTGACCTGGAAGAAGGAACTAACCACTTTGGGCATGAGACAGAGGACTAGACTTGAACAGTCTTGTTTTGAAAAAAAGATCAGTAAAGGAGCGCTACACGACAAGATTGCTGATTCAGAAACCCTCCAGAAAGAGGTGATCAACACAAGGAAAGACTGCCTTTGAATTAAGTAGTCAAAACGATATCTTCCAACTGGGTTCAAATGAAGTGAATTGGAGTGCATCAAGATCGTGTAAGTTCCACAGAGCCAGAAGTCCATAGGCTCTGCCTAAGATACACCCTTCAAAAAGGTGTGGATGTCCAAGTATCAGGCCAATGAAAAAGTACCAACTACGCAGACACCGGTTACTTCCAGAAGCTCAGCAGCTTCAGAAGCCACACAGTTCAAACGCAGCAACTTTAAAATTCTGGTGGGAGACCTTGAGAGAGATTGTCCATGAGAGGCAGACATCAAGGAGTATTGGCTAATAAACACAGCACGCCTCCATGCCATGCAGTCTGGAATGACAAGGATTGTAGGAATGCCCTCCACTTGAACTCAGAAAGAGGTGGAACAAAGTTATTAAAAAAAAAAAAAAAAAAAACTGTATGAGCATCAAGGAGCAACTTGAGAACCCACCACGAGAGGCCCAGGACATAAAGCAAGGAGTTTTGAGGTTGAACACTATTTTTGTTAGATTTGTGTCTTGGAAGTCTTCAGCTGGATTAGTTCCAGGTTGGGCATCTAAGTGATTATACTATACTATTAACTGCTGAGTGGGGAGGCCAGCAATTCAATTGTGAAATCCAGAATGCATACGAAGAAGAGAGCTACAAAACACAACTCCTTGCATATACTAGGATTCCTGCTGTATATGTAATGGCTGTTGTGCTGCAAGTCCCACTGTAAAGATTGAGATTAACTCCAGTATTGGAATTTCCTGCCTGGACATGAAAAGGGTGGCGTAGGAGTAGTGCTGTCCAATGACCTACACAGAGAGATATCTCAGGTCTAGAATACTGATTAGAAGACAGGATTTTTCCTATGTCCAGAAGCACTTTCTAACCACAGTGGCTCATGTCTGCGAAAAGGAACATAAAAGGGGTGTTCTCACTATGATTGTATTTACAGAGCCACAACCAGCTTCTGGCTTACATTTCCTGGTTTGGTTGTGGGCAGGACTACAGCTAAGCCTGTTTGTGATGGAAGTTTCTAAACAGCAGGCCAGAAGGCTACAGATCTCTAAAGAGTTAAAGTTTGTCGGTAAGTACCAAACAAGCTCTGTCTTGCTGGTAAACCGCACCACTGCTGATAGAATCTGTTAAGAGCAGAGAAGGATGACTGGTAACTAGGGAAGCTTGTATACAGGAGCAGGAGATGAGAAGGAAAGCAACACAAGTTAAAGGAGTCACAAAATAGTAGATGTCAGACAAAGATGTCTGATCAAGAAAATCCGGAATCTGGTTCCAACAGGAGAGGAGAGAACTGTCTGCTAACGAGGACATGTATAAAATTGAAAACAAGAAAGTGCCTGAAATGAACCTACCATGGTTCCAATAACCTGAATGTAGAAGCTGTCAAAATTAAAGTTTGGAGTCAAGATATGCATCTCCAGATGGGTGGAGTTGGGCAAGTGTTTTTAGACATTTTCAGCCATAGTTGTTCAAGCCTAAGAAATAAATCTTCTGGGGAAAAGTATTTGGGAATTTAATGGGCTATGGAGTACTGGATAATTTAGAGGCTGGGAAAAATGGTCTGGGTGGAGCCATAAGTGCACCAACAATCCACTGGTGTAAAAGAAACATACCCATCAAGACTATAATGGCAAGCAGCCAGAGGCTGTTGCAAGAATGAATGGAAAGGTGATAAAAAAAAAAAAAAAAAAAAAAAAAAAAAAGGTCTAAGCCAAAAGAACATCCATGTTTCCTACCTAGTGTGAAGAAAAAACACAAAAGAATCCTGCTCATGTTCAGCTATTACATATTGCTCTTTGTCAGATCTGTGACTTTTTGTATGTTTATACCCGGTGAACATTCTGTAAGTGTGAGGATTTTAGGATTTTTGCCAGGGGTTTAATGCTTCCCACGCTTATAAAAAGTTAAAGAACTTTCCTTTTTTTTTGTGCCATTCCCCCTTTTTGACATGGTTCTAAATAACATTCCTCAAGTTTTTTACTAAAAAGGTGTTTTCCCAAATTACGCATACAACCTGAAAAAACTTTGCAAAAGGGGGTGTTTTTTATTAAAAAATTTCTTGTAAAATCCGGGGCTATTTTTTATCACCAGACTGACAAGTAAACTAGCAATATTTTTTCATGCTTAATTTAGTGTGGACTCTATGTATTCTGTACCCAAAATACAGGTGTACTACATCTGAAAAATTTGTGCAAAATAAAAAAATAAAATAAAAATTAATGCTTTTGTCAACAGCCGCCTTTTTGCGCAATGGGAACATCGAGTAGGCTTTCAAAATTACACCAACATATAATTTCAATTCTAGTCATAACATTTCACGGGCAGGTTGTATGCCTGCGTAAGGGAAGGATGGTGTGTCCCCTCACTGAAGAGTTGCAAATCATCTTCTGTGTGAATGAAAGGGGAGGAGCACAGTTTCTGCACCTATGCAGGGGTTTCATGCCGCAGAGCTGTTACCGCTCCCGGCTGACAGGCCCCTTGTAACCAACCCCTGCATTGCTGTAACCGAACACCTTCTTGGTTAAACTTTTTAACATCGCCTGAACTGATTAAACAAATGGGAAATGCACGCTTCCCCCCCCCTCCCCCTCTTTTATAGGCAGGAGGTAGAGCAAAATTTTAAAAGGCTGGTGTTGAGGGGAGCACGGGTTTTAAAAAGGCTGTGTATTATGGGGAAGAATGTCTAACACTAGCGATCGAAATTTCCCCAAATTTTACATAGATTTTTTTCCGGGAGAGTATGAGAGAACTGAGACAGCCCTTTTTTGTACACACACACCCCTCTAGGAGCTGGTTCCCCTTTTGTTTTTCCCGTAGAGGGCGCAAGCAAGAAAGCGGCAGCCAATTTAGCAAGGGGGCGTTTCCCAAACAGGGGTGTGTCCAAAAAGGGTGAATGCAGTAGCCAATCACAGAAAAAGGGGGGTGTCCTTTTAAACTGCTGCAGAAAAAAGTCCTTAGTATAAATTGAGCTATTCGTGCTTTACTAAGGTAATGCAAACAAATTTCAAAAGTCTTATTTTTTCTGTCCCCCTCATTTTAGATATGATCTTTGTAGTGAGAAAATCCCTTTAAAGAGTACCTATCACCACCACACAAACAGACACATTTTTTGCAATGAAAAATCCTTTTTTCCCAAAAACCATCATTAGCAATTCAGATTTTCCTCGTATTACGGGAAACAGATTTTTCTTTCACTTTGTTAGAGAGCTCACAATCTGGTCAAACTCCTTCCCTGGGAGAAACCAACTTTGCAGGGAGAGATGGGGACACAGATGCTTATATAGGGTTAATCCAATACTCCTACTACATACACAGCACACTTAGAACATGCTGTATGTCTGACAGGGTTTACCTGTTGCTGCTATTTCCAGCCTCCTCTTTCATAGCACACACACCTTATTACAATGCAACTGGTATATGTTAATATGTGTTAACCCAGCAATACATTTTCAGCACTATGTCAACTTTCAGGATTCTTCTTTCACAGTGGACTCTCCCAGCTCAGAAGCTTCACAAAGCCATCAACTATGATCTATCATGCTGTCAGGTGCCAACTTGGCCCACTTTAGTCTGGTCTTAAAAAGACAGTGCTTTTTGTTTTTTAAACTGAGTATTTGATAAATTGCTTGTATTTTAGTCTCCTGTTACTTCATGAGGCTCCCCTGAAGGTGATAGTTTCTCTTTAAAGTGACAAGAAGGAAGGTTGCAGTATGTTTGTCTCAAAATCCCCTGCAATACTAACGGAATTGTAATATGCGACACACCTCTCTTACTGCACTTTTATCGGGTCATTTGTGGACTCCATCACTGGAATTGTTCATTTTTATCTGTAAATCAGTGACTCGTCACCTATTTTTTTTTTTTTCCAAGACATGCTAAAATAAAAGCTCAATATGTACAGTTAAGTTAATAATTTTTGCTTATATCTGGAGACACATTTGTGCCTTTTAGTCTCCCCCTAGTCTGATATATTGCCAAACACACTACTTTTTTTTGTTATAATAAATTACACTTTGATCTAAAATTGCATAAAAGACAGGTAAGTTTACAGTGCTCTGTGACATTTTCACAAAGTACTATACACATTTATAGGTAGAAGGCGGGAGAGGGGTAGTATAATACAGTCCTTAATTCTAGTTTGGTTTATTTCAATACAAATTAAATCTTACCATGTTCTATAATCTCCACCAAACTTCTCAAATGTGGCAAAATCGCACATCCCATAAGAATAGCAATTTGCTGCACAATCTTGATTCCAGTGTGACGTGCCTGCCATGACTTCTTACTTTTACAGACAGCTTTTAAAAAAGGAAGCAATGAAGGAATGCCCAGGGCAGAGGCTACAACAGCAAAAGCTCTAGCTGTTGTGTTACGGACATACTCATCCATGTTATCTATATCAGGTCTCATTGTTGAAATCATTGTGGCCAAGCCAGCAGCCTTAAAAAGGGGGAAAAAAAAAATTAAAATTTAACAAGAACGAACACAAATTACTATCCCTCCCAACCCCTGCAACTTATAGATTCCGCTGTAAGGTAGAAGGAAATTTTATATATTATATAAATTATAATATATAATATATATATATATATATATATATATATATATATATATATATATATATATATATGTACAGTCATATGAAAAAGTTTGGGCACCCCTATTAATCTTAATCATTTTTAGTTCTAAATATTTTGGTGTTTGCAACGCCATTTCAATTTGATATATTAATAACTGATGGACACAGTAATATTTCGGATTGAAAATGAGGTTTTTTTGTACTAACACAAAATGTGCAATATGCATTAAACCAAAATTTGACCGGTGCAAAATTATGGCACCCCAAAACAGCAAAGTGACCTTAATATTTAGTAGAATCCTCCTTTGCAAAAATAACAGCCTTTATTGCTTCCTGTAGCTTTTAATCAGTTCCTGGATCCCTTTGGGTTTAAGGTATTTTTGATCATTCCTCTTACAAAAAAATTCAAGTTCAGTTTTAAATTTGATGGTCGCCGAGCATGGACAGCCCGCTTCAAAGTATCCCACAGATGTTCAATGATATTCAGGTCTGGGGACTGGATGGCCATTCCAGAACATTGTAATTGTTCCTCTGCTGAATGCCCGGGGTAGTTTTTGGGGCTGTGTTTGGGATCAATTTTCTTGCTGAAATAGCCATCCAAGGCGTAACTTCAAATTCATCACTGATTCTTGTAACATTATTCTGAAGAATCTGCTGATACTGAGTTTGAATCCCATGCGACCCCCAACTTTAACAAGATTCCCGGTGCCGGCATTGGCCCCACAGCCCAAAGCATGATGAACCTCCACCAAATTTTACAGTTTGGGGAGCAAGTGTTTTTCTTGGAATGCTGTGTTTTTGGGACGCCATGCATAACGCCTTTTTCTATGACTCAATCTTTGTTTCATCAGTCCACAGGACCTTCTTCCAAAATGAAGCTGGCGTGTCCAAATGTGCTTTTGCATACCTCAGGCATGCTTTCAGAAACGGCTTCTTTCGCATCACTCTCCCATACAGCTTCTCCTTGTGCAAAGTGTGCTGTATTGTTGACCGATGCACAGTGACACCATCTGCAGCAAGATGATGCTGCAGCTCTTTGGTGGTGGTCTGTGGATTGTCCTTGACTGTTCTCACCATTTTTTTCTCTCTGCCTTTCTGATATTTTTCTCGGCCCGCCACTTTTGGGCTTAACAAGAACTGTCCCTGTGGTCTTCCATTCCTTACTATGTTCCTCACAGTGGAAACTGACAGGTTAAATCTCTGAGACAACTTTTTGTATCCTTACCCTGAACAACTATGTTGAACAATCTTTGTTTTCAGATCATTTGAGAGTTGTTTTGAGAAGCCCATGATGCCACTCTTCACAGGAGATTCAAATATTAGAACAACTTGCAATTGGCCACCTTAAATACCTTTTCTCATCATTGGATACACCTGGCTATGAAGTTCAAAGCTTAGTGAGGTTACAAAACCAATGTTGTGCTTCAGAAAGTCAGTAGAAAGTAGTTAGGAGTATTCAAATCAATAAAATGATAAGGGTACCCAAATTTTTGCACCAGTCAAATTTTGGTTTAATGCATATTGCACATTTTGTGTTAGTACAATAAACCTCATTTCAATCTGGAAATATTACTGTGTCCATCAGTTATTAGATATATCAAATTGAAATGGCTGTTGCAAACACCCAAATATTTAGAACTAAAAATGATTAAGATTAATAGGGGTGCCCAAACTTTTTCATATGACTATTTTTTTTATTTTTTATTATTATTCTGTGGGCCAGTATAATCCCAGCGTTCACTTTTCCATTCACACACTTATATGAGGGCTCGTTTCTTGCAGGCTGAAGTGCAGTTTTTATTAATACCATTATGATATTCATGTGACTATTTAATAATTTTTTTTTTTATTTAGTGCATATTTTTGCGGAAGCCAGGATAAATGTGAAAAATATATTTCTAATGATTCTCTGCTCGATAGGAACTGCAAGAGTGAATGACAGAAGCAAATGGCTCCGAGTAGCTTTTCATTAAAGATACTTGCAAGACGTGTTGTAAATTTAAACAATAAGCCGATTTGTCAACTATAATAAAATAAAAAACAAGAACAAAAGCAGCACATATTGTAAGAAAAAAAATAAAAAATTTTTTTAAGACAACACATTTGTTCTTTACTCAGGAAGGCTGATCACTTTTCCTCTAGAAAGGCTCTGTAGTGTACATAAAATTTTACACCGTTGCTTAAACGCTTCCAGTCATGATTTTGTCAATGGTGCATTTATTTTTTCCTACCGCTGTCCATGAGTCATAACTTTCTCTCCATTTCCATAGACACGTTAGGGTTTCTTTTTTACAGGACAAAATCTAATTTTCAAAAAGTACCATTTACTATATCATAATGTACTTGGAAACAAAAAAAGTCTTTGTACAGTGAACCATCAAAATCAAACAAAAAACAAACAAACCACGTTTTGTAGGCTTTTTTTGAAGCCGTTTTGGGTGAGGAAATGTTCAGAAAACAGCATCTGAATCAGCTGTGTGAACTTATTCTTACAGTTACACCATTATCTATTTACATAAAAAGATCACTGCAGGCCTGACAGTATATCATAAGACTCTAAGCTCCCTCTGTGTTCAACTCCAAATGGTTAAAAGTTTCTTTTGGTCAAGTTCCCATCCTACAGATATGCAGGTAGTGACCTCAACAGGTGGCCACTGCTAGAGCAGAGAGGTAGCTGGTATCCTAGGCAACTAGCTATAACAAGCAAGAGACACAAAATGCTCGCTCTTTCAAATTAAGGCTGCGTCCACACGGCAAGGGACAAATACCGGTCGGTTTATCCTGTTTTGTAGCTGTGCACATGACCGCGCGTGCAGGGGGGGGGGGGGGGGGGGGATTGGGGGGAGGGGGAAGGGGACGGCTTTTCTCCGCGATGAGCAGAGAAAAATCCTCCCCCTTCACAGGCACAGATTCCGTCCGGAAACTGGACGGAAGAACGTGCCAGTAGAATGTTTTTCGGGCGGAAAAAACTCCGGGCAGAAAATCCGTGCCGTGGGGACAGCTGCACGGGTTTTCCATAGGAGCCCGTTGTGCTCATTTTCGGCCGGTTTCTCAGGCGGTCTACAAAACCGCAAACCGCCTGAAAAACCAGCCTAAAACCCGTGCAGTGGGGATATGCCCTAAGGAAAGCCAAAACAAATGTATTTGTTGGTAACATTTATTCTATATGGTTAAACCTAAGCAATAAGATGGGAATAACCCATTTAGTATTTGTCCCCCTAACAGGGCAGAAAGGGTACATTACACCAATTTTTGGTATGTATTCAGTATACAGTTAAAACCAGAAGTGTACATACACTATATAAAGACACATATGCATGTTTTTCTCACCATCTGACATGAAATCAGAATAAACCTTACCTGTTAAGATCAATTAGGATTACCAAAATTATTTATATTTGCGAAATGCCAGAATAATAGGAGAGAGAATTTTAAGGCATTTTTATTTCATTCTGCAAAGTCAAAAGTTTACATACATTTCATTAGTATTTGGTAGCTTTGTCCTTAAACTGTATGACTTGGGTCAAACGTTTTGGATATCCTTCCACAAGCTTCTCACTATAGTTGGTAGGAATTTTGGCCCATTCCTTCTGACAGAACTAGTGTAACAGAGCCATGTTTGAAGGTCGCCTTGATCGCAACTGCCTTTTCAGCTTTGCCCATAAACAGAGATGGGCGAATCGATTCTAACGAAGTGGAATTCGTTTAGAATTTCAGGAAAACTTCGGCTCTGCACAAAGCTGAAGTTTATGGTGATTCGCAGGAATGAAGGGGGGAAAAGACCATCACAAGAGTGTGTCATTTGCACACTTGTTACTCAACCAGTGTTATTATTTTGTTTTAGTTTGTGGGGTATTCTCCCTAAAGGCCAGGGTGGGTGTACTTCTGTCCCATATATGCCTCAATTACATCTGGTTGTTCTGTATGGTATTTAATACCCAAGGCTTAATTTAACCCCTTGATTGTGGGTTAATTTGCACTAAAATACAGTGTGTCTATTTTTTGGTCCTATATACACCTAAATCACATCTGGTTTGTCTGTACGATATTTCATACACAAGGCTTAATTTAATTTTTTGATAAAACAGTATGTCAGACAGAGAGGTGGCAGGCTCTTCACATGCGAGTGGCAGTGGCACAAACGTTCCTGGAGCAGGCACAGGTCGCAACAAGGGTTAACTCGGTGAGGCCAGAACTGCCAGTGTCTTCTAGCGGCTGTGTATTGATCAGCAACCCAAGTGTTCTTGATTGGTGGACTAGGTCATCCAGTTCCTCCCAGATGACATCTGGCAACCCCAGCCAAGAGTCGGTGGGTACGTCAGACACAACCCTTAGTTAGCATGGCCCGGGAGTGGGTCAGCGGCCCTCACCTGTCCTCAACCCTCCTCTGTCCCGTTCGGTTCCCTTAGCCAGAGATCTACTATGTGGTCTGGGCTCAGCGCCACCATACAGAGAGGACGAACTCTTTGAGGACAGTCAGCAGCTACTTGGCAGCGAAGAGGTGGGACAGACATCCGCTGCTTCTTGCAATAGGCGGGAATGTAATGATGTGGAGAGTGGCACGGGTGATTATGTTGCAAGCAGTCAGGCTCTGCATACCGAGACCGTTGAGGAGAATAGCAGTGACGGGCAAACACAAATTGATGACGATGTAGCCAATCACACTTGGGAGCTGGGTGCAGAAAGGGCTTCATCATCATCATTGTC
The DNA here is from genome assembly GCA_025379985.1 of Phyllomedusa bahiana. Classification (NCBI taxonomy): domain Eukaryota; kingdom Metazoa; phylum Chordata; class Amphibia; order Anura; family Hylidae; genus Phyllomedusa; species Phyllomedusa bahiana. Next base: position 5,499 of record JAODAL010048111.1, on the reverse strand, counting down.
GGGAGAAGAGGGTGTCAGCTTGCGTGTCAGGCAGTGGCGCAGCCAGCAAGTCGCTAGTGTGGCCATGAGTCAGCAGGGTGGCCGCCGTGCGAGGTCGGGAGCCAAAAGAGCACGGGGTAGAAAACCCGCAGGTCCAAGAGGGGGACATGGACTCAGCGAGGCAGCGGCAGTAGTAGTCACTCAGTGCGGAGCGTTGGCATTAAAATCACCTACTTGGCGGTGTGGAAGTTTTTTGCTAATACACCGGAGGAGCCGAACATATGCAGTGTCACCATCCAGGGCCTGGGAGAAAAGCGTCTCAGATGTGGTGGTCCATCCTGCCGCCGCAGCAACAGCAGCAGCACCCAGTGGCACGCATGCCATTTCAGCCAGTCAAGGCTCCACACCTTGCCAAAGGAAGCGGTTTGTTTTGCCATATTCCCGGCCAGATGCCCCTGCCCCTCGCCATCTGGCGCCAGCGTCGTTCCCCAAGGCGATTCCCAAAGAGACGAGTATGCGTCCAACCATCCTAAGGAGCAAAGTGACCGTGCTCCTGCCCAAGTTGTGGTACTGCAGTCCCTCCTTTCAAGTGGTGGCTCTGACGTTGGGAAAAAACTATACCTTGTGTGAGCCGGGAGTCCCAAGTCGTAATTTATTGTCGAAAAAGGCCCCGGTACCAGCTCTGCACAAATTGTGAACAGAAGGGTGGTCCTTTGAGCCTATGGGTTTTTCCCAAGGTGCACGGCAGCGCAGACTGTGGGCTGTAACTACGGTCGGGCCAGTAATGTCCTTTCGGCCCCACTAGGTGAATGTGCTTCCGCCCAGCACACCGCAACTTGGACAGGAACCCCCCGCTTTCTTCTCCACGTTGTCAAACTGCTTTTCCTGCGCAATGTTGCTTCCTAAAGCCTCCATGCTGCTCATATCCCACATGTGCGGGCCAGGGTGTCTGCAGTTTCTACCCCTGGTTTGCCTGGGGCGAAAAAGCCCAACGGGGGAGGAACTGCTCCGCTCATGCAAAAGAAATTTTTTTGTGTGGCTTTTCCGCGAAAAGCAAATCGGAACCTGGTGACGAAAATGGAAAAAAAACATGGGTCCGGTGCACAGAGGAGGGTGACCCAGGTGCCCTGCTGGCGCATGGTTCAATTTGTTGTCAAAGGTTTGGTTTTCCCAAACCATCTGAATCCCTTTCTAAAAATGGCCAGGAAAAACTGTCAGACTTCATCCACCCTATAAACCCAAGCACACCACCCTTGGTTGCAGAGGGGGAAACGGTCTCCCCAACATAGGTGGAAACATTTTGGGAATTCCAACGATGTTTTCCCCCTTTGGGAATTCAGCCCCCAATTTTGTTGGACGACTATGAAAGAGAAAGGCCATTAACGATTTTTTTATGACCAAGCAGACAGGAGTACTCCCCTGGTAATTTTGATGACCCCAGTGGCAGCTCATGCTTGAACCTGCCGTTTGCCCCCTTTGGGGGGCCAAGTTTTTGAAAGTCGTCGGGAAAACGGGTGAAAAATGTCATTCCATGCTCCATGTCCTGGAAACGATGCTGCAAATTCTGTCTGGTCGGGGGGAGGGAGAGTGGAAAACTAATTCATCCCCACGTGAGTCCGGTGGGGGCTAAAACTGAAGGAGGAGGCATTGGAGAAAGCAGTGTCTGGCGAAATGGTGGTTTTTTCTTACTAGGTGACGGGGAGAGGAGGAGCAGCCGGAGGAGGTAGAGGGAGAGAGGAAGACGAGGGCAGATGACCCAGACACACGTGGCAGTATACGTGGAGATGGAGGTAGGGAGTCTTCAGAGTCATTGTGAGATGGCCCGCAGCATGCTGATTTGCCGGGCTAGTGACAGCCCGAATAGTCACCATCGGCAGAGGGTGACTTCTGGCTCTCACCTTTGGACCCCCCGCTACGATCCAAAAACGGGTGCCTTTTCCCCTCCAAGGGGAGGAAAAAACTCGGTATTGGAATTCCTGTGTGAATTTGGGCCCGCTCCCTATGCGCGCATCGTCCATCCTCTGGCGGTTGACTGGGGGGTTCCTCATCGTCTTTACCCCTGCCACGGTGCTGTGGGAGGTGGGGGGGGTGGGGGGTTAGGAGCAGCAAAAAAAACTCCATCAGCAGCAGCCCAAGTTGGAGTGTTTTATGGCAGTTCATTCACCCCCTAGTGGGGAGTATCACCAAAGCGCGGACCTGGAGCAGACCCCGGAAACCCGCAGGTGGTGGCCCACTTGGAAGCACTTGCCACCCTAGGTAGAAGATCACTGGACTACTGGGCAGCCAAATGGATGTGTGGTCGCAATTGCCGAGTTTGCACTGGAGAAAGGGCCGCCCGGCCAGTAGTGTGGATCAGAGTGGGTGTTAGTGTGCAGGGGCCTAGTTACATCCAAAATGTGGGGCTACCCTTTTCAAAATGAATCAGGGGTGGTCGGCCAGGGTTTCCCCACACCAAAAATGGCTTATGCTCAGATTGATTCAGCCATGACGCCCCCCAAAATTTTGAGAAACGAGTCTGGATTTTGGCTACCTGCCTCAGTTCTATTTGATGCTGCACCCGCTGATGACCATCTGTGCCAAATTTCTCATTGCCACCCCCCCATCTTTACCGGGGTGGTATGCCACCGCCTCCCAAATGCATTGTGCCACTTGTGGGCCCATAATGTTGCTGCCCCTTCTCAACCTGTCATTGTCCAAAACCCCATTTTAGGATCAAATTGTCTGATGATTTCGTAGCCCAAAAGCAGGGTGGAACAAAAAACAGAAGACCTGCCAAAAAATCCCATTTTATGGTATCTTGTTTGGATCAACTCCCGTTTGTTTTTGGCTTTGCCAATGCTGATGGGTTATTGAACCCATTTTAAAAAGGGGCACTGACGGTGATAGGAAGGGAAACTGATCAGTGATGTCAATGCAAAATTACTGCGGCCCCTTCCCAAATTTTGGGGGGGAAGGGGAGGGGGGGGGGGGCTTACATGTATCAGCGTTTAACAGAAAAGGTTTGTCATAATCTGTGGAATCACTGATGTAAAAGGAGTGCCTCTGAGCTAGTAGGATCTTGGCCCTCAGCTGGTTTTTCCAGCTGGCGTTAAATTACTTTTCAGGTGCGTTCCCCTTCAGTTATTTTGGTCAGTTTTGCCCCTGAATGCCAGAGAAGCGAAGGGAAGTTTATTCTAAAAAGCAGTGTTGTCACGGGGGTGTATACAAAACACAGCTTGTATGAAAAACTCCCCTATGGGATATTGAGCATGGCACAAATGTTCTACAACACCCTATAGGCTCTCTGCAGCCAGGAAATAGCTGTTTAACGCGATTCGCTGCAAATAAATTTGAAATAATTTTGCTGAACAATTCGGCCAATCTCAATTCTGAGAAATTTGCCCACCTCAACCCATAAACTTTCAATAGGATTGAGATTGTGATGACCACTCCAAAACAGTGACTTGGTTATCCTTAGGCCACCTTGTAAGTATGCTTCAGGTCATTGTCCATTTGGAACCAAAAACAAGAGACATCTCTAGCTCCACGTCCAGCAGTCACATGGAGTATGGTTAAAACCTCTTTGCATGATGTATGAGATACATGTGACTATTTTGATCATTTTTAATTTTATTTATTTAGTGCTGACGCGTTTTGGAAAATATTCCTTAAATCGTAGCTTCTGCCCAGGCTTTAACTTCCTGGCTGATGTCTTGAGATGTTGCTTCATTACTGCCACAATCTTCTTTCCTCATGATGCCATTCATTTTGTTAAGTGCAGCAAAACAACCCCCCAACATGATTCACCCCCCCCCCCCTTCCGCAATGGGCTTCTGAAATTGCAGACCGGATTCAGCTAGCAATGGTGGCACTAGATGCCACCAGGAATCTCTGGAATGATAAACTGCCTAAACTCATCTATATTCTCCCCTCCTTGTATGCTTCCATAGTCTTTTCATACTATCACCCCTACCTTTTGTCCCCTATTTATATCCTTCATTGATCTTCGTATGGTTACCTTTGCTTACATTTTACCCCTCCTCCTTTGTTCTAACTCTTGTCTTCTCTATATTCAGCCTATTATTTGTTCTTAATCACTTTCCTATTTTATATGCTGATGTACTGTAAGAGTCCCTCATACTATCATTCATTTGCCCTAATTATATCCTACTTTATAGCCTCTCTGTCCCACCACAATTTTTCTTTTTATTTCTCTTTTGTTTATTTCTTATCCCCTTTTTTACTTATTCCCTTTTTTCTTCTTACTTCGTTCTTGCCATTTTCTTCTTTTTATATCGGCTATATTTTTCCTTTTGTGTCTCTCTATAGTGGTCATATTTTGGGCATTTCTTAATTTTTTCTACATATTGTTTCCAGATGTTTGACTGAGGAAGGCTCGGTTTAGACGGTTTCTCCATTATCTGGTTACTTGGAATTCACAATTTTCTTTGATATATCCAAAATCTGTCACTAAAGCAACGCTTATGGTGTGCTGTGAATTTCTCACAGAAATATTTTCAAGACTGGTAATCCTTTCACGTGCACCCAGTGGCCAACAATCCCATTTAGGTGTGTAACATCTTTCCTGCTTCTGACAGTCCTTGCTGAAGCTGCTTTGACCAGACCGTGCAGCTGACCCAAGATGACGCAAATACAGATGACACCCTGACCGCCTCAAAGGTGGCTTTACAAAAACAGTCAAGACCCCTGTCCGTGCTGTCACTAAGGTCTGCCACTTCCTACACGGGGATGGCGGTGGACTTCATGAGTCGGGTGACTGGGGCATCCACCGACGGGACCCCAGATCATTTTGTCACCGATTCCTCAGGAAAAGGATAAAGAGTATTAAGCTGTCTGATAGGAAACAAAACACCTGTCAGGATGTTTCCACTACCTGGTAACCAGGTCCTCAAACTCCAGGTGTGTAGGGAATAGCAAATGCTGCCTGCTGTGTTGAAATGAAACCTCCTCCTGGGATGCAGAGACATCCTCAACTCTAAGGCTATGTTCACGGCTTAACTGCGGGACGTAATTACGTCCCGCAGTTACGCCGTGTGGCCGGGGGGCGGCACGTAGCCGGCCCCAAGAGAAAAATTACCAGCCGCGCGGATACGCCGCTGGTAATTCACATGTGAATTACTTTCCCGCCCAGCGGATTCGCCGAGCCGGGAGAGCAGACGTAATCCATAGTTCTCTATGAGAACTGTGGATTACCGTAATGAATGGGCCGTTTTCAGCCCGTAATTTGCGCACTTCGGTGCGTAATTACGGACCGAAATACGGCCCATTTTAAGCCGTGTGAACATGGCCTAACATGAAGGGAGTCTCCAACAGCCCGGATAAGGGCTTAGATGATGGAACGGCAGCGGCGATCCATGTCTAGCTCAGAATCAGAGGAGTCCAGAAGCCAGGGACTAAATTTGAAATTGCGGCCGTCGGAACGGCCCCAGAGCGCTGCAAATCGGGTAACGAATGCCCGCAGCCCCTGAGGTGAACCATCCTATCCCCCAGCAGACAGTGCCGGAATGGTTGCCCAAAAAC
>JAODAL010048110.1:0-29294 GCA_025379985.1 Phyllomedusa bahiana | reverse complement strand
AAATTTCCCGGTTGATTTTGGCTTTAACTTCAACCCGCATTTCTTAAAGTTTGCGGTTCAACTCGAACTTTTCAGGGCTCGCTCATCACTAATCCAGAGCCCAGAAGGATTCAGGCAGCATTGAAAGCCAAATGTGAATTTACCAAATGCTAACAAAATAAGAAAAGAGCAAAACAGTAACAATGCAGTTACATGACAAGAATCTGCAGAACTAAACAGATGCTAAATACTTGCAAGTCAAGTTTTTGTATAAGATAGGTAGATAATTGTCTATAAAATGATGTTAGTCTCTTTTTTTTCAAAGCTGTTAGTGGATTGTAAGAATGGAGCCTGAAAGTCAAAAGTTCAAAACATTGTTACCATTTTGCTTGTCAGTGTATGTTCTACCTACATAGCTTGATCTTTGTATCATAAGGTGATAAAAAGGCTGATGTTGCCATTTTACTACAGTAAAGTTATCACTTGATGGGACAGAAGTGGGCATAAGGGGGCCAGGAGGATCACCTTTTATGTGGGTATCTAGTCTTTTTTAAAATACACCTTACTCACCATGCTAACTATCTATCTTGCAGCCATTTGCCTCCTAACCTGCCACCCAGTCATGCCCCCCGAGAAACTTATCCATATCAGCTCCTCCCTTCTTCCCTCACATATGTATATATCCTCAACACACTATTTTCCCTTTTTAACTATGCTGAACCAGCTGTTTACATAGTGCCTCAGAAATCCTGCTAATACTCATCACTGAACCATCACTCTTCATTCTCCTGCTTCTCGCTGCAGGGGACTTCTCTCCTATCCGGCCCAACCCCCTTTACTGCTCATCCCACCTTCTTTTCTACCTCCCAAAGAAACCCTGATAACATGCTTGCTCTTCATTGGACGTCTTTTTCTTCCCCTTTTAAATGTGCTTTGTGATCTGTTGGTAACAAACTCACTGCTGTTCATGACCTGCTCCTTTCTAATTCCCTCAACCTGCTAGCTCTCACAGAAACTTGGCTCCAGCAATCCGACACTGCTTCCCTTGCTGCTCTCACCTATGGGGGCCTACACTTCACCCACACACCCAGACCTGAGAACAGGCCTTGGTGGAGGAGTCGGCATACTTCTTTCCCCACATTGCATCTACCAGGTAATTCTTCCCGCGCCCTCCCTCACTTTCCCCTCCTTTGAGGTCTACACCCTCAGACTCTTTTGCCCATTTTCTCTCAGAGTTTCGGTTGTGTACAGACCCCCTGGCTCACCCTGCCAGTTTCTGGATAATTTTGCTGCATAGTTCCCTTATTTCTTCTCATCTGAAATGCCCACTCTCATCATGGGTGATTTCAATATCCTCATTGATGACCCTATATCCACCTCTGCCTCTCAGTTCCTTTCAATAACATATTCCTTTGGCCTTTCACAATTTACAGATTCCCCCACCCACATAGATGGGAACTCTGTTGATCTGCTTTTCTGTAGTCTCTCATCAATTTCTAACCTCACTTATTCTCCGTATGCGCTCTCTGATCATAACCTTATTTCCTTCACTATCACTAATTCTCAGACACACCTGCCTATCACCCATCCATAAATATCCACACCATCAACAGTCAGGAACACATAGACACCCAACAGTCCTCACTGTCCCAAATCTCCTCCGTTTCCTGTCCTAACCTGACTGTTAAACAATATAACAAAACGTTCTCAACCACCTGGACATATTGGCACCACTTACACACCGCACCACCAGAGTCAGACACCGGCAGCCTTGGCACACGCCTCAGAATCGCTTTCTGCAGCAATGCTTCAGGTGTGCTGAACATCTGTGGAGAAAGTCAAAGCTATTTGCAGACTTTCTCCACTAAAAATTCATGCTCAAGACTTACGACTCTGCCCTGTATTGTACCAAACAAGCATATTTCACCTCCCTCATCTCAACACTACACAACAACCCATTCACTACAGGGGGCAACTACCTGGCTACAGGGAGGGTCAACTACTTGGCTGCAGGGGGTGGGCAACTATCTGGCTACACGGTGGCAACTATCTGGCTATAGGGGTTCAACTAAATGTCTACAAGGGGAGAAATACCTGGCTACAAGGGGGAAACTACTTGGCTACAAGGGGGCAACTACCTGGCTACAGGGGGGAAATAACCTGCCTACAAGGGGGCAACTACCTGGCTACAAGCGGGAGACTACCTGGCTACAAGGGGGAAACTACTTGGCTACAAGGGGGCAACTACCTGGCTACAGGGGGCAAAACGACCTGGCTATAAGGGGGGAAACTACCTGCCTACAAGAGGGCAACTATCTTGCTACGGGGGGAAACTACCTGGCTACAAGGTGGCAACTTTCTGACTACAGGGTGCAAAACTACCTGGCTATAGGGGGGCAAATATCTGGCTACAAGGTGGAAACTACCTGGTTACAGGAAGAAAACTATCTGCCTACAAGGGTGCAACTATCTGACTACAGGAGGGGAAACTACTTGGCTACAAGGGGGAAACTCTTGAGAAAGCTAGGTGGTGAAACATATGTTGAGGCGGTTTGTAGCAGGTCGCATGTCTCTTATTCCTGGGTAATACAACTTTACATTTTAATTATACTTTTATTATTTGATATTATTTTCTGCAGTTCATCTGGTGTATATTTATGTCACTTGATATATTACTATTGTGATTTATACTATGATGCATTGTGGTTTATTTATTTTGCTTTTTGTCCCAGTGTTTTAAGTGACATACTGTCCTGCTTTTTTGTACTATGTATGATTTTTAACTGTTTCTTTTTGCTGTGATTAAAAACAGTGTCAGTTTTGCGAAGTTTATTATGGATTTTTGACAATTTTATATAGTATTTTTGAGTCATTATTTTGTCTTGGTTTATATTTGGTATATTTATGGTGATAGTTGTTTATTTGACCTGTTTCTGAATTGGTATTACAAGGGGGAAAACTACCTGGCTACAGGGGGGGCAACTATCTGGCTACAGGGGGACAACTATCTGGCTACAAGAGGGAAACTACCTGTCTACATGGGGTCTACTATCGGGATACAAGAGGGCAGCTATCTGGTTCCAAGGGGGAATACTATCTGGCTACAGGGAACCAACTACCTGGCTACAGGGGACATATTACTTGGCTACAGGGGACATATTACCTGGCTACAGGCGGCATATTACCAGGCTACACTGGGCAACTACTGGGCTACCGGGGGCAACTACCTGGCTACACTGGGCAACTACCTGGCTACGCTAGGCATATAACTACCTGACTACAGGGGACATATAACTACCTGGCTACAGGGGGCATATAACTGCCACTTACCCAAACACCAGCTCCCGGACCTGGCCATGCTGCAGGGAACATGGAAAGTTGAGTAGCTTTTTTTTTTCCATTGGCTACAGGGGGGCAACTATTTGGCTCCAGGGGGGCAACTATCTGGTTACATGGGAACAACTATCTGGCTACAGAGGTTCAACTAAATGTCTTCGGGGGGGAAATACCTTGCTACAAGGGAGAAACTACCTGGCTACAAGGGGGCAACTAATTGGCTACAAGGGGGCAACTATCTGACTACAGGGGGCAAAACTACCTGGCTACAGAGGGGCAACTACCTGGCTACAAGGGCGAAACTATCTGGCTACAGGGGGGAAACTACATGGCTACCAGGGGGAAACAATCTGACTACAGGGGCAAAACAACCTGCCTCTTGGGGGCAATTATCTGGCTACAAGGGGGAAACTACCTGCCCAAGGGGTCAACTATCTGGCTACAGCGGGCATATTACCTGGCTACAGAGAGGTAATTACTATCTGGCTACAGGGGGCAACTATCTGGCTACAGAGGGCAACTACTTGGATACAGGGGCATACTACCTGGCTACAGAGGCCTACTACGTGGCTACAGGGGGTCAACTACCTGGCTACAGGGGGCATATTACTTGGCTACAGGGGACATATTACCTGGCTACAGGGGACATTTTTCCAGGCTACGGGGGGAAAATACTTGGCTACAGGGGGCAACTACCTGGCTACACTGGACAATAATCTGGCTACACTGGGCATATAACTACCTGGCTACAGGGGGTATATAACTAACTGGCTACAAGGGGTATATACCTGGCTACAATGGGCCAACTACCTGGCTACAGGGAGCAACTACCTGGCTTCAAGGGACCAGCTATCTGGCTGCAGGGGGCATACTACCTAGCTACAGGGGACTACTACCTGGCTACACTGGCCAATTACCTGGCTACACTGAGCAACTACCTGGCTACAGGGGGCATATAACTACCTGGTTATGAGGGGCAACTACCAGGGGGCATATAACTACTTGACTACAGGGGGCAGCTACCTGGCTACCAGGGGACAAATAACTACCTACATGAGCCTCTATATCTACATAATAGGGATCTATATTTCTACTTATTGGGGGGCTTATGTAACTACCTATCTACTTAATAGGGGACTGAGATACCTACCTATTATAGGGGAGACCTATAAATTCACCTACCTAATGGGGCGCTATACACATACCTAATTGAATCTACATGCTGTCTTAGGGAATTTAACTACTTACTATATTGGTATACAAAACAAGACTAAAACTTGGTGAACAAACAGGAGCCCCATTGCCGTTTGGGGCACTTTTACTGTTTGGGACACAAGGGGGTAATTATTACCATTTGGGGTGCTGTAGATGGGGAGTTTGTATAGAGAATTGGTAGAGAATTGCTGATATAGTGAGGAGTCTAAGATGTTTGTTTTGTAAGTTCTACAGTGAAGAGTCGTGGCCGTGAAAAGTCATCATAGCGGTCTGGGACAGATGGAGAAGAAGAAGAGAACAACTCTTTAGAGACGTCTCCTGTAAGTACCTGGATGTAACTTAATCCAGGTACTTACTGTAATCACTTATACGTCTGCAAAACCTGTGTACAACTGGTATCTATCTGGCTTATATTCAGTAATGGTATGGGGTATTATTCAGTCACTACATGGTGGTAATATGTGGTCATGGTGTGGCAGTATTATTCAGTCACTATGTGCTGGTGATATGTGGTCATGGGGTGGCGGTATTCGGTCACTATGTGCTAGTGATATGTGATCTTACTAGGACATTGGTACTATTAGCCTGGGATTCTGATTTTGTGTAGCGGTGTTAATTGGTAACTTTATGAATATTATTTAGTAGTTTTATACGCAGCATATTGTGTTAAAGCTTTTTGTATATTTTGGATTTGTTTGATGGCGATGCACTGTGTCGCATCATGGCACATTATGTTAAGGGGTGGGAGAAATTTCTTCAACCCGCCCAAGTGCAAGTTAGCCTAGGAAGGGCCCTGATCCACACAAAGAAGCACACCAATAATGCAACATACATTTACATATAAATTTTGTGCAATTGAAAAAGAAACGGATAAAGGTCTATAGGGGAGAAACACCACAAACTGCCTAAAATAGTCATTAGGACTTTGGGAAAGCTTGCCTCCATGTGAAATGGCCATTGGCCAGAAGGAATTTTCATCTCTTTGGAATGCCTCCTGATCACTGCTTTTTGACAAGCTAGTAAATTTTACTTTCTGATTTACAAGCACTTATTTCATTAAGAAGCAAAGCACTGTTTATATCAATTATAGCAACACAGAAGGGTTACATGCTAACAATTGAAAACCATGGCAATGCCAGTGAACATCTACTTTTGTGGATAAAATATTAGTTACATATTCCTCTCAATTAATATCATTATAACAGTTGTAGAATAGAAATTAACATCAGAGCATTTAGATAGCAAACATTACACATGCACAGTGGACAGGTATGTGTGTATTAGAGATATGTGCACTATTCTTGTCTTCAAAGTCAAAAGGAGGGAAAGTTATCTTAAAGAGGACCTGTCTGTTTCAGTAAATCCTTGTGTTCTCTGTGAAATAACAATTCTTCTTATAACTCTGTGGTTGCCGTTCCTTTGTTACTCATTTTAGAAATTGAATGAATCTGTCAGTTGAGTGTGCCAAGAGGTGTGTACCCAATAGGGGTGTGTACCTGAACATTTTGACACTGTCCAATCAGTGCTAAAATATTCAGTGTGTGCAGGGACACGCCTCTGTAAATGGTAACACCCAAATGACTAATTCAGTAATACATTTCCTGAAGAAATAACGGGGAAAAGCACAACATGAAGTTATAAGAGAAGATGTTCCAGAATTGTTAATTCACGGGGAATACAAAAAAGAAAACTGTACCTGGAAGATATAGGAGACATCCACAAAAAGCACTGCCTGGACCCCACTTATACATTTGGGGGTTAATTTGACCCCATGCAGTTTATATACTAGAGGCATCACATGTAACATGCAGCTTAATGTCATGATTCTCAATTTTTAAAATGTTCTTTATAAGCATTCAAAGTGAAATTACAGGCAATATATCAGAGTTTTGATGCCTGTTCTTTCAAGAACCATGTATGACAATTAGAGATGGGCGAATTGTTTCTAACGAAGTGGAATTCGTTTAGAATTTCAGGAAAACTTTGATTCTGAACGAAGTCGAAGTTTTTGATTCTGAAAGAAGCGTGTTTTTGATTGATAAAATGGCTGCGAGCACATGGCGTTACATGGGGCAAAGAATTCTGGGAGGAAGAAAGGCGTAGCCTACATGACATGTGCAGAGATGAAGCCAATCAGAGACCGGCGGGATTCTGTGACGTCACTGCACTATATAAGTCCGGGCGTCATGATCGCTCCTCACACTCTTCTCACTGTGCTGTGTAGGGAAGGTTCTGCCATCACCACCGCTGCTTATGATATCTCATACTAAAGAACTCACTTTTATACAGCGATTTTTGGGGGGTGTCACAGCTTGTCTCAGAGACTGCTTCTCTTACGTTCTAATTCTGATTTTGTGAGGTATTGGAACTGAAGTCCAGTGTGCATCCATGCTATCTGCTCAGTTCTTGAGCACATTGAATATCCAAGGGTTATCGAAGCCTGTTCCTGTTGTATTCAGTTAAAGAAACAGCGTTTTTACAATCCAAATACCACTTAATTTTTGTTTGCTCATTTATTTTGCGCAATTTAGATCCAGGGGTTTATTAAGCGTTGTTCTGCTGTTGTGGTCATTAAAAGAAATGTACCTTTTCACCGCCAAAAAAGAAATTTTGCCTGTAGCATAATTCATATTCGAAGGTTATTTACAAGTTTTTCTGTTGTTGTGCTCCGTAAAATACACGCCATTGTAACACGCTACAAAGCTGGTAATTGTTGGCAGCATATTTCTTTTGCGCAATTTACATCCAAGGGTTAACTAAGTATTTTTCTGCAGTTGTATTCATTAAAATAAACAATCCTTTTCACCGTCAAAGAAGAAATTTTGCCTATAGCATAATTCATATCCGAAGGTTAATTACAAGTTTTTCTGTTGTTTTGTTCCGTAAAATACATGCCGTTTTAACACGCTACAAAGCTGTTAATTGTTGGCAGCATATTTCTTTTGCGCAATTTACATCCAAGGGTTAAAAAAGTATTTTCTGCAGTTTGCATTCATTAAAATAAAGTTCCTTTTAAACCGCCAAAGAAGAAATTTTGCTGTAGCATAATTCATATCCGAAGGCTAGTTACAAGTTTTTCTGTTGTTGTGTTCCATAAAATTCACACCGCTTTAACACGCTACAAAGCTGGTAATTGTTGGCAGCATATTTTTTTCCGCAATTTAAATCCAAGGGTTAACTAAGTATTTTTCTGCAAAGAAATTTTGCCTGTAGCATAATTTATATGAAGGTTAATTAAGCCTGTTTGTGCTTTTATATTCAGTAAAATACCACAGTTTTTTAAATGGCACATCAAGTAAATTTTTCCAGCACCTGGGTGGAGCCAATTTATACCCAAGGGTTACCAAGTTTCTTAGTGGGTTCATTTGGAGTCAAATACAGGGTGTATATTTATCATATCAGATATCTTCATCAAACAGTGTCTTTTACATTTTAGAACAAACAGTATGTCAAGAAAAGAGGTGGCAGGCTCTTAATGAGTGGCAGTGGCACAAACATTTCTGGAGCAGGCCCCGGTCGCGCACAGCAAGGGGACGTTGCAGCAGGGGTCCACTTGGTGAGGTCAGAACTGCGCTGTCATCTAGCGGCGTGTGACTGACCAGCAACCCAAGGGTTCTTGATTGGTTGACTAGGTCATCCAATTCCTCCCAGATGACATCTGACAACCCCAGCCAAGAGTCGGTGGCAATGTCAGACACAACCCTTAGTTGGCATGGCCGAGAGGCGGGTCAGCGGCCCTCACCTGTCCTCAACCCGCCTCTTTCCCATCCGGTTCCCTCAGCCAGAGATCTACTATGTGGTCTGGGCTCAGCACCACTATATAGCAAGGATGAACAATTTGAGGAGGGCAGTCAGCAGCTACTTGGCAGCGAAGAAATGGGGCCAATATCCCCTGCTTCTTGCAGTAGGCGGCAAAGTATAGATGTGGAGAGTGGCATGGGAGGTCATGTTGTGAGGGGTCAGCCTCTGCATACCAAGACCGGTGATGAGGACAGCAGTGACGATGAAACACAAATTGATGATGATGTAGCCGACCGCACTTGGGAGCCGGGTGAAGCAAGGTCTTCATCATCGTTAAGAGAAGAAGGCGTCAGCTTGCGTGTGAGGCAGCGGCGCAGCCAGCAAGTGGGTTGTGTGTCCGTGAGTCAGCAGGGTAGCAGCAGTGTGAGGTCGGGAGCCAAGCAGCCACAGGGTAGAAAACCCGCTTCGCAGGTCCAAGAAAGTAGCGGCACAGGGGCTCAGCGAGGCAGCGGCGGCAGTAGTCACTCAGTGCGGAGCGTTGGCAGTAAGATCAGCTACTTGGCGGTGTGGCAGTTCTTTACTAAGACACCGAAGGAGCTGAATATGGGTATATGTAGAATCTGTGTGCAGAAAGTGAAGCGTGGCCAGGGAGCTAATGTTGGCACCACGGTCCTGCGTCAAGACATGCAGCGTCACCATCCGGTGGCCTGGGAAAAACGTGGCTCAGATGTGGTGGTCTATCCTGCCGCCGCAGCAACAGCAGCAGCAGCGCCCAGTGGCAGCATGCCATTGCAGCCAGTCAAGGCTCCACCACCTCTGCAGAAGGGAGCTGTTTCTCTTTGACATCATCTCCCAGTCCAGATTGCTCCTCGCTACTCATGGCGCCAGCAGTCGTTCAGCGAGGCGATTGCAAAGAGACAACAGTATGCGTCCAACCAACCGAAGGCGCAGAAGCTGACCGTGCTCCTGTCCAAGCTGTTGGTACTGCAGTCCCTTCCTTTCCAAATGGTGGACTCTGCACCGTTCAGAGAACTATTGGCTTGTGCCGAGCCGAGATGGAGAGTTCCAAGCCGTCATTTCTTTTCCAAAAAGGCAGCACCAGCACTTCATAAATATGTAGAACAGAAGGTGGGCCAGTCCTTGAGCTTATCGGTTTGCTCCAAGGTGCACGGCAGCGCGGACGTCTGGAGTTGTAATTACAGTCAGGGCCAGTACATGTCCTTTACGACCCACTGGGTGAATGTGCTTCCTGCCCAGGCACACCAACAATTTGGACAGGAGACGCCTCTTTCTCCTCCAGGTTGTCAAACTGCGGCTCCTGCGCCAATGTCCGCCTCCTCCTCCTCCTCCACCACCACCATCATCTCAGCCTCCAGAAGTATTGCTCCATCATACCACATGTGTAGGGCACAGCAGTGTCACGCAGTTCTACACCTGGCTTGCCTCGGTGAACGAAGTCACACAGAGGAGGAACTGCTCCGCGTCATGCAGCAAGAAATTGATGTGTGGCTTTCTCCGCACCAACTGCAAATCGAAACCATGGTGACAGACAATGGGAGGAACATGGTTTGTCCGCGACGGGGGGGCACGCCTGTGGGCACGTGTTCAATTGGTTGTGAAAAGCTTCCTGAAGTTACCCACCGATTTTCAAAAGGGATTCTGAAAATGGCCGGGAAAACTGTGCATGCATTTCATCCTTTCCCTTTAAAAAAGCCAGGAACACCCTCCTCGGGTTGCAGTGGCAGAACGGCCTCCCCCAACACACTCTGATAAGCTATGTTTCCACCCGTTGGAATTCCAACCTGCACATGTTGGTGGAACAGAGAAAGGCCATTAACGATTTTTGATGATCCAGGCGGACAGGAGTACCCCCCTGTTTTAACTTTGATGTCAGCCAGTGGCAGCTCATGCGTGACACCTGCGTTTGCTGAGGCCATTCGAAGATGCGACGTTTATTTGTCACTCGCCAGGATTTCCAGGATGAATTAAGTCATTCCACTGCTTCATGTCCTGGAACAGATGCGAAAAAAACTGTCTGGGCAGGGGACTGGAGACGTGGCGAATACATCTAGTGGCCACATGAGTCCGGTGGGGACTGAATTGGAGGAGGAGGAGGAGGAAGAGGAGGTGGACATTGGAGCAGAAGCATTGTCTAGTGAAATGAGTGGATTTTCTACCCAGGTGACAAGAGAGGAGGAGCAAGAGCAGCTGGAGGAGGTAGATGGAGATGAGGAAGATGAGGCAGATGACCCGCAAGCACCATGGCAGTATACAGTGGAGATGGAGGCAGGGAGCCCCCTCGGAGTCACTTGTGCAGATTGGCCCCCAGGGATGCTGTTTGCCTGGCTTAGTGAACAGCCGAATAGTCACCATCTGGCAAAGGGATGACTTCTGGCTTTCCACCCTATTGGACCCTTGCTACCGATCCAAAATGGGAGCCTTTATCCCAGCTGTGAGAGGGAGGACAAACTCAAATACTATACGGAAATCCTCCGTAGTCAGTTGGCCGCTGCCTATGTGCGGCACTGTCCCTCCTCTTACAGGTCTGACCGGGGGGTTCTTCAGCGCTCACGTACTATTTCCGCGGCTGCTGGGGGAAGGTGGTGGGATAGGAGCAGTACCAGCTCCATCAGCAGCAACCTAAGTCTGGAGTCATGATGAGCAGCTTCCTTCACCCGCCTAGTGAGGAGGGCAGTCACCATTAGCGCAGCAGGACCCGGAGCAGTCCCTGAACCAAAAGGTGGCGGCCTACTTGGACAGCACTCTGCCCCCAGTTGGAAGATCCGCTGGATACGGACAGCCAAACTGGATGTGTGGCCGCAAAATTGCCGAGTTTGCAGTGGAGAAGCTATCCTGCCCGGCCAGTAGTGTGGCATCAGGCGGGTGTTTTAGTGCGGCGGGGGCCATTGTTTACCCCAAGGAGAACCCGCTTGTCACGGAGAAATGTGGAACGACTGACCTTTGTCAAGATGAATCAGGCGTGGATCGGCCAGGATTTCCACACACCAATGCCTTAGGCGTCAGATTACATCAGCATGGCACCTCACCAAACTTTGAGAAATGAGTCTGGGTTAAAACAAACCTGCCCTTCAGCCACTAATTTAAGCCGCCAACTGCCTCATGCCACAATCTGCTTGCCAGTTTCTCCATCTGCCTACCACATTTTTAAACCAGGGACTGGTTTGCCCCCCCACCTCCACACTCGTCATTGTGCCATCTATGACCTCATGCTGTTTGCTGCTGTTGCTGGTGCCGTGACCTCCACACTGTGTCATTGTGCCACTCTCTGACCTCATGCTGCTGCTGCTGTTGTTGCTACTGCGGTCACCTCCACACCTTGTCATTGTGCCACTCTGTGGCCTACTCCTGTTCTTGCCACCTCCAGAATATGTCATTGTGCCACTGTCTGACCTCATGCTGCTGCTGTAGCTCCTGCCGTGCCCTCCACACTGTGTCATTGTGCCACTCTGTGGCCTACTCCTGTTTTTGATACCTCCAGAATTTCATTGTGCCACTGTCTGACCTCATGCTACTGATGTGGCTGCTACCGTGCCCTCCACAATGTGACATTGTGCCACAGTCTCACCTCATGATGATGATGTGGCTGATGCCGTGCCCTCCACACAGTGTCATAGTGCCACTGTCTGACCTCTGCTGCTGCTGTGGCTGCTGCCGTGCCTCCACACTGTGTCATTGTGCCACTCTGTGCCTACTCCTATTTGTGCCACCTCTAGAATGTCATTGTGCCACTGTCTGACCTCATGCTTCTGCTTTTGCTCCTGCCGTGACCTCCACACTGTGTCATTGTGCCACTCTGTGGCCTACTCCTGTTTTTGATACCTCCAAAATTTTTATTGTGCCACTGTCTGACCTCATGCTACTGCTTTTGGCTGCTAGGGGGCCCCTCCACACTGTGTCATTGTGCCACTGTCTCACCTCAGGGCTGCTGCTGTGGCTGCTGCCGTGCCCTCCACACTGTGTCATTGTGCCACTCTGTGGCCTACTCCTATTTTTGCCACCTCTAGAATGTCATTGTGCCACTGTCTGACCTCATGCTGCTCCTGTGGCTGCTGCCGTGCCCTCCACACTGTCATTGTGCCACTCTGTGGCCTACTCCTGTTCTTGCCACCTCCAGAATTTGTCATTGCGCCACTGTCTGACCTCCTGCTGCTGCTGTTGCTCCTGCCGTGCCCTCCACACTGTCATTGTGCCACTCTGTGGCCTACTCCTGTTTTTGCCACCTCCAGAATGTCATTGTGCTACTCTCTGACCTCATGCTGCTGCTGTGGCTGCTGCCGTGACATCCACATTCTGTCATTGTGCCACTGTCTGATCTCATGCTGCTGCTGTGGCGGCTGCCGTGACCTACACACTGTTACATTGTGCCACTCTGTGGCCTAGTCCTGTTTTTGCCAACTCCAGAATGTCATTGTTCCACTCTCTGACCTCATGCTGCTGTGGCTGCTACCGTCACCTCCACACTCTGTCACTGATGTTGCCACCTGAGCCCTTAGCTTGTTTTTTTCCAGCTGTCGCTGCCATGACTTTATCAGGCTACATTCCCGCTTCAGTTTTTTGGTCAGTTTTGCCCTCTTAAGTGCCCAGGGAATTTTATAGTGAAGCGATTCTAAGAGCGGCGGCAGTCATCTGTGTGTCATACTAAAACACAACATTGTATGAAGACCAAACCAAGCTCCCTCTGCATATTTAAGCATGGCACAACATTCTACAGCTCCCTACAGGCTCTGTGCAGCCTGGAAATAGCTGTTTTTTAACGTGATTCGTCCCGAAGTAATTCGGACCGAAACGAATTTTGTCGGAAAAAAAAGTTGGCGAATCGAATTTTTGAGAAATTCGCCCATCTCTAATGACAATCAGCCATACATAAAGCATACTTCACATTGGTAGATATATCCTTGAATCCTACTAACCTGCCCATGGAAGAATGCCCTTTTATATATTATAATTACAAACATAACTAAAATTGCAAGTAAAGGAAAAACTCAAAATGGTGAACAGTATCTTTTAGGAGCATGTATTACACTGATCCTTGATTGGTAGTGTCACAAACCTATATGTATAAAAGGAGAGAAAAAGGAGATGGCGCTCTATGTGAAAGTACGTCTGGTAATACAGTAAAAATAAAAGAATAATAGGGTGCTCACCTGATGGCGTTGTGCAACTATTCTAGAGGCACAACGCTAATAAGAACCTGGTTGGCTTGATTAAGCCCCGAAGACAGCAACCACGTAGTCTGATACCCCTAGTATCAGAAGACCTCGGGGAACGATAGTGAACCAATAAAATAAAAAATAGGACCGGGCGCTCGTCTGTAGAAATAAATCCTCGTGCGGTGGCAACGTAGGATAAAAGGTTAATTTTATTCCATTAAAAACACAACATGCATGTTGTTTTTTATTTTATTGGTTCACAAACCTATAAGTGTCATTAATGATCCCTAGAGAGAGAGGGTCTCTGTTCCTCATCTTGCACCTTCTTAGCATAACTCTGATAATAGAAAAACTCTAAATTGTAGCTATTAATCATCATCCTCTATTTGTAGCTCGCCAAATTTCTTTCCATTGACTTCAGCAAATACCATTCAGTAAATCTGAGTGTTTTTCATTCTGAAAAGAAAGGTTTTGAAACACAATCTTTCTGTTTTTCTGCAGCAACTTTGTGGGTGGAAAGATAAACCTTGAGCTGATCTACCAGATCTTTATGCGTGGAAGGTCAGGGAGGAGCCACTTTCTAAGTATAAGTGGTTTAGCAGAAAACACATCATGTACCAAATGGAGTACCTTGGGTGAGAAATGTCTCTGTGGATTGCTATCTGAAGGGCTAAAATAGTGAAAAATCAGTACTAGTGGATGCTAGGGAAGGCATATCTTCCACAAGTTATTGATTTACTCTCCAACCTCTCTCAACCAGACCTAAACTTTCTCATATTCCTAAATGCAATGTCATATATCTATAAATAGGAGGCTACACTTAGGGCAGCCAGTGATACCTTTCGGCTGTAGGGAACTTGGAGGTCTGTTCAGCATGCTATTTGGTCTGTATTATCCCATTATTATGGCTTTATTTTGTATTGGTTATGTATACACATTGGTTTGATCATATATGAATTATTTATGTTACCTTGTTGGGGCATATGCATTTCTTCAATATATTACTTTAAATCATGTGTACCATTTTTTAAAAAAAAATTGTAATTGAGTTCTTTTGATTTGGGATATACTTACCACTTACCTGCAGCACTTTTGCCACTTTTTTGCACTACTATTGTTTATTTTTATATTTGCGTTGATTTATTTTCAATAAAGAAATATTTATTTTATTGAGTAAATGTAGTTTTGTTTGGTGTTGCCATATCTGCAGATAGGAGGCTACAGTTAGGGCAGCCAGTGATACCTTTCGGCTGTAGGGAACTTGGAGTACCATAATTGTATATTAACTTAAATTGTGACTCTCTCTACACTGCACTAATTACATTTTTGCTGATTAATTTCCAACCTCAGAATATTTTATTGGATACAGCTAGCTCAGGAAATCTCTTCTCCCCCATCTTGATGGCCCTTGTATGGGAGAAACACCCAACGTCCACAGTGTAAGGATGAAAATCCAAAACTTCTCAGGCCAAGCTTCAGCAATTCATCAAATGGTTCATGATTTGGAGACCTCTCTGAGCCTAAAGTACAAAAGGAAGTGAGCTGCATCCCAATAAGAAATGTTGCTCAGGAATTGCATATTTATTTACTAACTCCCTTCCCATCCCAACACTTAAGATAGCTATCAGCCAAAAGCTGATAAGTGTTGCTGCATTTTAAAGGTTTTCCCTTTGGACTACGTTGGATTCGTTAGACTGTGTAGGACCCATTGGACTTTGTTGGAAAAGCGTTGGGTCCATTTCTTAAATAAAATGGCCAAAAAGGGATGTTGTCAGGAAGTGTTTATTTAAATAACTCCATTACTATTGCTGTGGCAGTCACTGGTGTCTTTTATCACCCCCAAGGCCTACAGTAACCCAATTTCACTATTACCTCTGGTCCCAACACACTACTGGTACTGGGAAGAGCAGGGATATCATCAGAAGTGGACCATCTAATGTGATGGTCTGCTTTTTGTGGCTGTGAACTGGTGCTTTTTAGGATGAGAAGGAACGAATATTCATGGACCATCCTGATAGTAATAGACTGCTGCTATTGATTTTATCTTGTCCAGTTATGAAAAATAGGGGTGGGGAACCTCATGTTATTTCATTATTATGATCAGTAAAAAAATAATTTATAAAAAATGACATGGGGGCTTCTTTTTTTCATAACCAACCAGAGAAAAACTGACAGTTGCAGGTTGATTCTATTAAGATGGGAAGGTCCATGGATATTGGTCCCTTACAAACATAACTAGACACAAAAAATCTGATGTAGACTTTCACAATTATGATACAACTGTTACAAGTTTTAAGTATAGCGATAGTATTTAAATCCACACAAGGAGGCGATTGGGAGCATATACTACATGACAGTGAAGCATATTGGATACTTGCATTAGATACTATTATTCCCAATGGACTGAATCACTGCAGGGAAATTATGTTCCATTATTAAGTATATGTGTTGCACTTCACTAGTGGTCATCCTTTCTCTGTGACATTATATTTCTTTGGATTTATTCTCTTGTTTAATATGCTCACCTGGTAACAATAATCTTTATTTATATAGCGCCAACATATTCCACAGCACCTGGTATAGCACCTCTTATTTGGTGCTATATTGCATTATACATGATTACAATGCAGAGACACTTGTTTATATATTCTGTATTACTTGGATTATGTTTATTAGTCTTCTAATTATTTCAACAGCGATGTGGTTTTGCGACCTGTACACACCTGATTTCGGGGGTGAGTGGTAGCACATACTTTTATTCCAGGGTGTGTGCATGCTTCTGCATGTGCACTCTGTTAAGCCCAACTGTGTGTCCTACCTTAGTCGTGACATGTAATGTATGGGACAGTCTTTTTGGGACACATGCTTGTATTCCACTGCGTGCTGCTATCTCTGCCATTCACTGCTGAAGCGAGGTGCGTGTCTCCGGGGTGCGTTGTGCCTCCCGTTAGAGCCCACGCATGCACGATGCATGATACGTAACTACATTGAGGTGTTGCTCATTGTTTTTTACTAATGATTCTAATTGATTTTATTCACACAATATAAGAGGATATTCATCCATTTGGCTACAGTTATGACTAATGGCACTATGTTGCCCGAAACTTGTCAGCTCTGATGTCCCTTTGACTCTATGTGCAGTGTTTTGTTAATTTTGCAATAAACTCCTCATGTTTATCCGTACTGGTTACGACCATCCTGAACTATCTTCTTGCTCCCCAGAAGCAAACCATCAACTTAGATGGTCCACTTTGGATGGTAACCTGGCTCTTCCCAATACACCTAGTGCTTTGGGTACTTTGTTTATAGTAAGAGGAGTTTAATGTCAGCCTTGGGGGGTGAAAAGAAAAAATCAATGGTTGACACTAAGCCCAAGAAATAGTTATGGAGATGTGTCTTAGACACCTAAATTACTTGCACTAAAATAAAATAGCAAAAAGACTTTGTGTAAACTCACACCACTAGACAACATTCCTCATTGACTATTTTTTTAAAGAAATGGATCCAAAGCTGGTCCAATGTAGTTCCTTTGTAGAAACCTGTACAAAATGAGGAACACTATAAAAACATGACAAAATTACATTCCCTGCACCTTCTGAAGATCATGAATGGTGTGGTTAAAGCCACAAAATATGGTCCTGGGGGGTACATGCCACAGCCAAAAGAAATTTTGCCAGTAAGCTCCGAGCTGTGATTTCTTTCCTGCCCTTCTACACCTACCTGTCAGGGCTGGGCAGCACTCGGCTTGCAGGGAGCAAGAGTCTGCAGCAGCTGATCAGCGACTCCACCCTGATAGACAGTCTGTTGGGAGCTCTGTGAGTGACAGAGGCTCAGCCACTCCGGACAGGGGTTGTGTCGCACCAGCCAATGGGAGGACCCGGAGGCCACTCCAATCAGCTACAGAGGCGGTATCTGGGGATCACATTTAAACTCCCTGCTAGCTGAGTGCCATGCCTGCGATATTTTCCTGGCTGCCTATTCCTGTGTTATTGTTTGTTGTCTGCTTTCCTGTGTACCTGAACTCGGCTTGTTCTCCTGACCCTGGCTTGTCTTCTGATTTTGTACCTCGCTCTTGTTTGGCTTTTGACCCCAGCTTGTTTACGTTTATCCCTTTGGTTCTGGTTTGTGGCTTTGGTGTTCCCGTTTTGGTATTCACCCGGACTGTCTCACTATTTCTCCTCCTGACGGCCCCAGCACCTTAGCAGTGCAGGGACTGTCACCCAGTTGCCGGCTGCCCCCTAGGGCAGCACGCCAAGTAGGCAGGGACAGTGGGCTGGATTCCAGTCAGGGCTCACTGTACCCCCCTTGACGTGACATTATCGCATGCCAGAGCCGTTACTGCTCTACCCCACTATGAACCCCATGACAGCTATGGTAGAGCAGATGCAGGGGCTAACCCAGCTAGTCTAGGATCTGGCGCTGAGGGTAGAACAGCAGGAATCTACCCCAAGGAAGAGTGTCCCTGCACTACCTTCCCCTCCTGTGGAGCCCCCTATCCAGTTGCCTGACAGGTTCTCAGGCAACAGGAAGGCCTTTTTGGCATTTAGAGAGGGATGTCGCCTGTATTTTAGGCTCCGCCCACGTACCTCGGGCAATGAGGAGCAAAGAGTGGGAATGGTTATGTATCTACTTCAGGGTTCCCCCCAGGAGTGGGCATTTTCGTTACCGCCTGATTCGACTGAACTGTCTTCTGTGGACAGGTTCTTTGCCGCCTTAGGGGTACTTTTTGATGATTTAGTCTTCTTTAATGTGAACATATATAAAACGGTACATAGTCCATCGACAATCAAGCAACTTTAGTGCAAATATTCAAACGGCAATAAAAACCTGTAATCCAGATACTCTGTTGCTGGTCTCACAAACGAGTTTCAGACGCCAGCTTCTCGTGGTTAGTCTGAAACTCGTTTGTGAGACCAGCAACAGAGTATCTGGATTACAGGTTTTTATTGTCGTTTGAATATTTTCACTAGAGTTGCTTGATTGTCAATGGACTATGTACCGTTGCATATATGTTCACATTAAAGAAGACTAAATTTAAACTCCAATGTATGAGTATACGACATATGTTTCTATGAAGTTTTGAATATATGGGGCAAGTGGGGCTCTGCCCGATGTCGGTATACTGAAAGTTAAGCGTTAAAAGAGCATTGCCTATATAGAGTACTTTTTGATGACCCTGATAGGGAAGCTGTGGCCGAGGCTCAGCTGACCAACTTGAGGCAGGGTAAAAAGACGGTGGAGGAGTTTTGCTCTGAATTTCGTCGCTAGTGCGTTCGGTCTGGGTGGAACGACCCAGCTCTCAGAAGCCAGTTTAGATTAGGCTTAACTGACCATGTGAAGGATTTATTGTTGGCTTACCCTAACCCTGGTACTTTAGATGAGGCTATGGCACCAGCCGTTCGTATGGACAGACGTTTTAGGGAGAGACATCAGGAAAAGGTATCCCTTCCGGTGGTCCACACCATGGTCACCTCTAAACCCGTTGTTTCCAATTTAAACCCAGAGGAGCCCATGCAAGTGGGGGCTTCTTCCGCGACTGCTGTTAGTGACCGTAGGACTACTCGTCACACCCAGGGGTTGTGTTTCTACTGTGGCGAAGATAGACACGGCATTCGAGAGTGCTCCAAACGGAAGACCAGGCCAGAAAAACTCCAGCGCCTAGGTGGTCAGCAGGAAGATCACCTAGGCAAACAGGTATTTCCTATTATATCCAAAAAGTTGCTGCTACCAGTTAAGATTTCATACTTGTCGCTGTCTGGTTCTGGGAGTGCGTTTGTGAATTCTGGATCAGCTTCTAATTTTGTTAATGCTTCTTTCGTCAAACGTCTAGCCCTACCTTGGAGACCGCTATCTGAGTCTGGAGATGGTGGTCGGATCCATACATATTGAAAAATTTATTCTATTTATCATGGAGGGGCTGCCCTCTGATGTGGTGTTGGGGCTGCCCTGGCTTCAGAAACATAACCCAGTGTTTGACTGGAATTCAGGTGAATTAGTCAAGTGGGGAAAACGGCGTGTTGACAGTTGTCTTCCTACCATACTGGGCAATACTGAGGTGGATGTTATCATTAAAGATCTGTGCACAGTCTGGGCCCAAGGTCATAAGAACTTGGTTCATACCCAGAACATCCAGAAGATAATTTCTGATAGAC
This sequence comes from Phyllomedusa bahiana, assembly GCA_025379985.1. Lineage (NCBI taxonomy): Eukaryota > Metazoa > Chordata > Amphibia > Anura > Hylidae > Phyllomedusa > Phyllomedusa bahiana. Next base: position 9,700 of record JAODAL010048110.1, on the reverse strand, counting down.
GGCGTCTGTGTTCTAGAGGGTTTGCAGTTGGGGATAAAGTATGGTTATCCACTCGAAATCTGCGATATAAAGTTCCCTCTGGTAAACTCGCGCCGCGATTCGTTGGTCCATATGTGGTTCAGGAGGTGGTTAACCCAGTGGCATATCGTCTGAAATTACCCTCGTCTCTCCGTATACATAACGTGTTCCATCGGGCACTTCTTAAGAGGTATATTCAGCCTGTGACTACGCCCTCTAGACCTCCTCCTCTGGTTTGTATAGAGGGGGAGTTAGAATATGAAATCGCCTGTATTTTGGATTCTCGTAAGGTCTAAAGGTCACTGCAGTACCTGGTCCATTGGAAGGGGTATGGTCCTGAGGAGAGATCATGGGTTCCGCTAAATCCATCCATGCTGATCACCTGGTGAGGGAATTCCATGATTCTCACCCGGACAAACCCAGACCAGGGAAGGGTCCAGTGGCCCCTCCTAAAAAGGGGGGTACTGTCAGGGTTGGGCAGTGCTCGGCTTGCAGGGAGCTAGAGTCTACAGCCACCCTGATAGACAGTCTGCTGGGAGCTCTGTGAGTGACAGAGGCACAGCCACTCCGGACAGGGCGTGTGTTGCACCAGCCAATGGGAGGACCCGGAAGCCACTCCAATCAGCTACAGGGGCGGTATCTGGGGATCAAATTTAAACTCCCTGCTAGCTGAGTACTGCGCCTGCGATATTTTCCTGGCTGCCTATTCCTGTGCTATTGTTTGTAGTCTGCTTTCCTGTGTACCTGACCTCGGCTTGTTCTCCTGACCCCGGCTTGTCTTCTGATTTTGTACCTCACTCCCGTTTGGATTTCGACCCCGGCTTGTTTACGTTTATCCCTCTGGTTCTGGTTTGTGGCTTTGGTGTTCCCGTTTTGGTATTGACCCAGACTGTCTGACTATTCCTCCTCCTGACGGCCCCAGCACTTTAGCAGCACAGAGACTGTCGCCCAGTTGCCAGCTGTCACCTAGGGCAGCACGTCAAGTAGGCAGGGACAGTGGGCTGGGTTCCAGTCAGGGCTTACTGTACCCCCCTTGACGTGACACTACCATTGTATTATGCGGCACAGTGTCATTACAAACTACAACACCCACCCATCATCCCATAACTCCCTCACTTCTACCTATCACTATATGAGGGGGTAGTGCATAGGTGGGGAACAGTTAGAGAGGAGCTGGAAAAGTGAGGATTCAATGATAATCGTGTTGCAAATTCTGCAACACAAATTGAGTCATGGCGGGAAGAAGTCATTATGGTGGTCTGGGATAGAGAAGAAAAGAAAAATTAATACAGATTGGTAGATTGGTTCTTGTCTTATGGGTTCCAGAGTCTGCATCAGCTTAAAAATTCCCTCTACACCTCTCATCATCCACATCTTCCCCACCCTTGGTTGAACTTAATGAATGTTTGTCTTTTTCAACCATATTAACTATGTAACGAGGCATGAGGGAAGATGTCTCCTGTTAATCACTTTATGTAACTGTACTGTAATCATTTAAACAATCTGCAGATATTTCTGTGTACAGATGTAGACAGATAATAAACTTTACAAGATAATAAACCATGATGATATGGCACAAAATGTTATCACAACTTTTTCAATGCTTTTCAAATGCTTTGTCTGAGAAAAGTGATTGATCAATTCTCCTCCATAGGTTATAATGGGACATTGTAGCTCCTATTCTGATTGGCTGGTTTATGCCGACCAATGAGAATAGCTTAAACAATTTGAATTACTGTATTTCCCGGCGATTCTCTCTATTGCAATTCCCTATGTAGCGCCGGTCTCGGCGACAAACGCGTTGTTTCGGATTTTTAACTGCTTTATTTGTAAAGAAGGGTTCTGCTCTTTATCTGATAATGTTTTACACTTAATAAAAATAATTTTTTGATTAATACATCATGCCGCACGGCGCTGAGCGCCGAGATTTCAGAGCGCCCATCTCTCCATAGACTATAATGGGAGAAGTAGCTCGCGCTCTGATTGGCTGGGATAGCCAAGCACCCGCTAGCTCAGCAATCAGCTCTTTTCTGTCTTTTTACTGTATTTTGAATTATCCCGCCGTGGATTCTGATTGGTCTAAACTTCTCCATAGACTAGAATGGGTCTTTGTCGCTCCTATTCTGATTGGTCAATAATTCTCCATAGGCTAGAATGGTTCTCTGTCGCTCCAATTCTTATTGGCTGAGCTAGCCAAGTCCCCGGTAGCTTAACCAAACATTTTTTTTCAGCATTTTTACTGTATTTTGAACTATCCCGCCGGGGATTCGATTGGTTAAATTTCCCCATAGTTTTTAAGGGTTCACTGTCGTTTCCTATTCTGATTGGCGGTTTTCCCGACCAATGAAATAGGTTTCAGAATTGAATTACGTATTTCCCGGGCTTTTTCCAATATCATAACCCTTGATTTTGCGCCTTCTAAGTTTTGGGAAAGTTTTTTTTTTTAATATGTTTATTTTTTTACGTTCACCTTTTTTTCTGACACTTTTTTCCGCCTTTAAAAAGCATTTTTTTCGGAAATCATACTCCTCTGCAAGGAGGGGAGCCCGAGATTTCTGTCGCGATTTTCGATCTACTTCCTCGCTTTTTTTGGGATCCTGCTTCACTTCGCCTCCCCCGGGAGCATTAGCCCAAAAAAAAAAAACAGGTCTGCTTTGTCGGAGCTGCCGAGCGCTGCATGCCCCTCGTTTTGTCGATTTCGCCATCGTACATCCCTCGGAGTTTTCGAGTGCCCCGGGGGTCCCGCCCCGGAACCCCTACCCCCGTCCCTACACCGCACCCACTCCCGCCTCTTATGGGGGGAAAAGGAAAGTGGCGAACCTGCCCTAACACTGAATCCCCGCGTCCAACAGCGGATTCGGGCGGGGACCCGAGTATACCCAAAAAAGGGGGCGAAAAGCCCGATCATACATGTCGCCCAAAGTTCTTACTGTTTGGAGAAAAGTCCTTATGTATGATGAAACACAAATGGAACTGTTTTGCTTAACGAAGATTATTAGTAGAGATGGGCGAATTTCTCAAAAATTCTATTCGGTGACTTAGCCGAATTTTCCGCCAAAATTAGTTTCGATGTGAAATACTTCAGGACGAATCGCGTTAAAAAAACACATTTCCGGGCTGCACAGAGCCTGCGGGGTGCTGTAAACTTGGCCATGCTTAAATATGCAAGGGAGCGGGGGTTTTGGTCTTCATAAAGTTGGTTTTAGTATGACATCAGATGACTGCCGCCCCCTTTTAGAATCCTTCACATAACTTTCCCCGGGGCATTTAAGGGGGCAAAATTTACCAAAAAACTAAGCGAAAATGTACCTGAAAAAGTCAGGGCAAAAAGGCTGGAAAAAAACAAGCTGAGGGCTCGGGAAATCAGTGACAGAGAGGGGAGGTGAGGGCAGCACCACAGCAGCATGGGGTTAGACAGGGGGCACAAAACATTCCGGAGGGGGGCAAAAACAGATGGGCCACAGAGTGGCAAAATGACCAGTGGGGGGTCACGGCGCACACTGGGGTCAGACAGTGGCAAAAATGAAAAACTGGGGTGGAAAAAAACTGGAGTAGGCCACAGAGGGCAAAATGAACAGTGTGGAGGTCGCGGCAGCAGCAGCTTTGGGGTCAGACAGTGGCAAAATGATTTTTTGGGAGTTGGCAAAACATAGTAACCACAGATGGCACAATGCGAGAGTGGAGGTGAAGGGGCACAGCAGAGGTCAACAGTGGACAATGACTTTTCTGGAGGTGACAAAAAAAAGGTAGGCCCAGAGTGGAACAATGACACGGTGGAGGGGCACGGCGCAGCCACCAGTAGGATGAGGCAGGCAGTGGCAAATGCATTCGGAAGGGAAAAACAGAGTAGGCCACGAGTGGCAAAGAAAGGGGGATTTTTACGCCGCAGCCACAGCACAGCATGAGTCAGAGAGGGGGCAAAATGACATTCTGGGGGTACAAAAACGTAGTAGGCCACAGAGTGGACAATGACACAGAGAGGGGTGATGGCTGACAACACTGGGTCAGAAGGGGCAAAATGACAGGGTGTGGGGGGCACGCAATACCACAGCAGCACATGGGTAGAAAGTGGGACAATGAAAAATTTTGGAGGGGCAAAAAACATAGGCCACAAGGGCCCAAAATGACAGGATGGAGGACACGGCAGCGCAGCACAGGTCCACATTGCCAAGACTTTCTGGGGTGGAAACAACGGAGTGGGCCACAAGTGGCACAAGACACAGTTTTGGGGTCAGGGCAAGAGCATGGGGGTCAGACAGTGGCACAATGACTTTCTGGAGGTGGCAAAACATAAAACCCAGAGGGGCACAATGACAGAGAGTGGAGGTACGGCGGCAGCACATGGGTCAACGTGGCAAAATGAAAAATTTCTGGAGGTGGCAAAAACTGAAGTAGGCCACAGAGGGCACAATGCACAGTGTGGAGGTCACGGCGCAGCACAGAGGTCAGTAGTGGCCAATGGCTTTTCTGGGGGTGGCAAAAACGGAGTGGGCCAAAGAGGCACAATGACACGTTGGGAGGTCAGGGCAGCGCAGCATGAGGCGACATGGCAAAAAGACATTCGGGAGGTGGCAAAAACGGAGTAGGCCACAGAGTGGCAAAAACAGAGAGTGGAGGGGCACCAACAGGAGTGGCCACAAGTGGCACAATGACACAGTTGGAGGTCACGGTAAGCAGCAGAGGTCATACATGGCACAATTTTCTGGGGGTTGGCAAAAACGGGAGTGGGGGCCAAGAGTGCACAAGACAGAGAGGGGGGTGACGGGGCAGGAGCAACAGCAGAGGCAGGAGGGGAAAATGGACACAGTGTGGAGGTGACCGCAGCAGCAACAACAAAACAAGCATTAGGTCAAGGGGGCACTTTGCACAGTGGGATGTCAGGGAAACCAGCAACACACAGCAGCATGATCATGAGTGGGCAAAATAACAAGGGGGGGTGGGTGGAAATACCATCCCGGAAAAGATGGTTGGTGGCCCCGGGGAAACGTCGCAGATTGTGGCACCAGGGGGGGACAGCATCAGAATATGGTGGGGCGGGTAGTTGAACCCAGACCTTTCTCCATTTTTGGGTAGGCGTCAGGCTGATGTATCTGACGCCAAAGGCATTGGTGTGGGGAAAATCCTCCCGATCCACGCCTGATTCATCTTGAAAAAAGTCGTCGTTCCACATTTCCCGTGGCAAGCGGGTTCTCCTTGGGTAACGATGGCCCCCCCGACTGAACACCCGCCTGATCCACACAAAGGCCGGGCCGGACAGCTTCTCCATCAAACCGGCAAATTGCGGGCCCCCATCCAGTTTGGGTGCCCGTAGTCCACGGACCAACTGGGGTGGCAGAGTGTGGGCCAAGAGGCCACCCCTGTTGTTTTAGGGTCTGTCCAGGTCCTGCCTGCTGTGGAGCCCTCCTCACAGGCGGGTGAAGGGAATTTCCTCATAGTGACTCCAACTTAGGGCTGCTGATGGAGCTGGTACGCCCACCGGGCAACCTGTCAGAGGAGGACGATGCCGCAAAAGGGGAGCGGCCAACGACACGGGGGATTTCCCCCAAGTATTTGATTTGCCTCCCTCTCAGAGCTGGGGAAAAAGGCTCCATTTTTGGACCGGGAGCGAGGTCCAAAAGGTGGGAAAAACCGAAGTCATCCCCTGGGAAAGGTGACTATCGGCTGTCACAGGAGGCAAATCAACATCGCGGCCATCGCACAAGTGTCTCGAGAGGCTCCCTCCTCCAACTCCACGTATACAGCCCCCGGGGCTTGCGGGTCATCGCCTCGTCTTCCTCATCTATATCTACCTCCCAAACGCTCCTCTCCTCCTCTCTTTTTCACCTGGGTAGAAAAATCCACTCATTTCACCCGACAAAGCAAGCTCCAAAGTCCTCCTTCTCCCCCCTCCCCCCTCCCCCCATTTTAGTCCTCCACCCGGGTCATGTGGCCAGGAAATGTATTTGCCACGTCTCCCAGCCCCTGCCCAGACAGATTTTTCAGCATCTGTTTCCCGGACAGAAGCAGTGGAATGACGTTATTCATCCGTACCTGGCGACTGACAAAAAAACGTCGCCTCCTCGAAAGGCCAACAAACGGGAGGGGCACGCATGGCTGCCCCGGGTGACATCAAAGTTTTCACAGGGGAGTACTCCCGTCCACCTGGATCATCAAAAAATCGTTAATGGGGCCCTTTTTGTTCATACAGTCGGACCCAAAATGTGCAGGGGGAATTCCAACGGGTGGGAAAACGCAATCAGAGTTTGGGGTTGGGGGGGGCCGTTCTGCCGTCCAACTGAAGGGGTTTCCGGCTTTGTAGGAAGGGTGAAGTGCATGCAAGTTTCCTGGCCATTTTTAGAAACTTTTGAAGATCGGGGGAAACTACAGGGAACCTTTTCACAACCAATTTAACACAACCCCAGCAAGGCACATGGGCCAACCCTCCTCTACAGCACAGACACCATGTTTTCCCCCATTGTCCCTCCCATGGTTCCGATTTGCATTGGGGGGAGAAAGCCCCACTCGATTTCTTGCGCATGACGCGGAACAGTTCCTCCCCTGTGTGACTTCGTTGCCGAGGGAAGCCAGGGGAGAACTCCGGACACCTCTCTGCCCTCACATTGAAAGATGAGAAGTATTGTAGGTGAGATGGTGGGGGGGGTGGAGGGGGGGAGGCGGACTTTTGCGCAGGGGCCGCAGTTTGCAACTGGGGAAAAGCGCCTTTTCCTGTCCCCCTTGTTGGGGGTGCCTGGGCAGGAAGCCCCATTCACCCAGTGGGCCGTAAAGGACAAGTACCGGCCCTGACCGTATTTCAGCCTAGACTCCACGCGCCGGCACCTTGGAACAAACCGATAAGCTCAAGGCTGGCCCACCTTCTGTTCTACATATTTTTGAAGTGCTGGACTGCCCTTTTTTAAAAGAAATTTACGGCTTGGAAATCTCCATCTCGGCTCGGGGACAAGCCTAAGTTCTCTAAAAGTGCAGAGTCCACCCTTTTGGGAAAGGGGGACGCGTACCAACAACTTTGGGCAGGAGCCGCAGTTCTGCACCTTTGGGTGGTTGGGGGCATACTGTTGAATCTTTGAAATCGCCTCGCTGAACGACTTGGCGCCTTGATAGCGAGGAGCAGGAGCATCTGACCGGGGGAAAGATTCAAAAAGAAACAGCTCCCTTCTCAGAGGGGTGGAGCCTTTTCGGGGCAATGGCACATGCACTGGGCGCTGGGGGGCTGCGTTGCTGCGGCGGCAGGAGGGACACCACATCTGACCACTTTCCCCAGGCCCCGGGATGTACGCTGCATTTTTGCGCGGGGCCCCGTGGTGCAACGTAGCTCCCGGCCACGCTTCACTTTCTGCCTAAGATTCACATATACCCATTTCGGCTCCTCCGGTGTCTTAGCAAAGAAACTGCCCACGCCGAGTATCAATTTTAACCCCAACGCTCCGCACTGAGGGACACTACCGCCGCTGCCTCGTGAGCCCTTCTGCCGCTACTTTTTGGACCTGCGAAGGGGTTTTTTTTCCCCCGGGGCCGCTTGGCTCCCGACCTCACACTGGGCTATCCTGCTGACTCACAGCCAACAACCCACTTGGGCTGCGCGCTGATGATGGCAACTACGCCCTTCTCCTGCGATGATAACCCCTTCCCTCCCGGGTACTTCATCATCTTTTTTGGTTTTTAATTTTTTCACGCGTCCCATCACGGTTTTGGGTATGCAGGGCTGACCCCCACAACATGACCCCCATTCCACTCTCCACCTATACTTTTGCCCCCTACTGAAGAAGCAGGGGATTTTGGGCCCCATTTTTTTACTGCCAAGTATCCTGACGTCCCCCTCAAATTGTTCATCCCGCTATATAGTGGTGCTGACCCCGACCACAAGTAGATCTTCTGAGGGAACCGGATGGGACAGAGGCGGGTTGAGGACAGGTGAGGGGCCCCTGACCGCTCCCGGGGCCCTCCAAAAGGGTTTTGTCTAATGTTCCCACCCACCCTTTGGGTGGGTTTCAGATGTCATCTGGGAGGAAGTGGATACCTAGTCAACCCAAACAAGAACCCTTGGGTTGCTGGTCAGCACACGCCGCTAGATACAGCGGCAGTTGTGGCCTCACCCCAGTACCCTGCTGCACCCCCTTGCTGTGCCGGCTGGGGGTGCTCCAGGGAATGTTGTGCCACTGCCACTCGCAAAGGGAAAAGCCTGCCACTCTCTGTCGACATATTGTTTGTTTAAAAAATTTTCAGACACTGTTTTAGAAGATATCTGTTATGAAAATACACACCCTGTGTTTCGGGTTTTGGGGGTGGACCACTGACCCCCGCAGGGAGGCGTAAGCCCACCAGGGAGTGGATCTAAGTGGGTCCCGGTATTTTTCCAAGGCCCCCCAACGGGGTGGTCTTGCTGCGGCGGGAGCCACCAATATACCACTGGGGGGGTTGCCTGATGGCGGGAGGGTGCAAAGGGACAGGGAACAGCAGGCACTCGTGGTCGTGGGCAGGAAGGGGGGTCAGGGCAGGCGGCTCTGGTTTGTAGACGGGAGACAAGCCCGGGGGTAGGGGCAGGGGGCAAGGTTCGTAACGGTAAACGTAAGCAAGGAGCGGTAACGGGAAGGCAAGACAGGCGCTCTTTTAAAAATTTCACCATGGGGAAAATCACCAAGGATCCGGCAAGGGCCGGGGAGGAAAGGCCGGACTTAAAAAGGAGCAGTGCCCCGGCAATACCAATTCCGTGCACTCCCCTTTAAATCCAGAGAGCCGGGCCGGGCACCCCGGGCGGGCTCAGCCGGGGGTGGAGCCCACAGAGCAGGACCGTGGGTGGGGAAATGGGCGCTGGGGGGCTGCGACACGGGGGACCCCCCCAACCCACAGCGGGACGGGGGCCCCGCTGGGAGCGGGGCACGGCCAACCCGGCCCGGGGACGTGGTTTGCAGGGGGTCCCCTTACAGTACCCCCCCCTTGGGCCCCCCCCCCTTTGGGGCCCCCCCTTTCTACTGGGTTGAAGGAAAACCCCTTGGATAGGCGCGGTTTTAGAATATTCTCCCCCTTCCAAGACCTCTCTTCGGGCCCGAAACCCCCAGTCCACCAGAAATATCGCCTTCCCCCAGTTCTTCCATGCCCAGAAACTCCTTGACCTCAAGCATCGGGCACAGCCACAGCGGGGGAGGAAAGCCTTCTGGGGAAGCGTTAAGGACCAGGGGGTTCAAAAAGGGCACATGAAAGAGTTGGGAAATTCTCATCGCAGGAGGGGCGGAGTTTGTAAGACACCCGGGGGATGGGCCCCCAGACCTCAAAGGCCCCGGAACCGGGGGGCCCAGTTTGGAGAAGGCTCTTTAAAAACGGAATAACGAGACGAGAGCCCCCACCTTTTCACCTGGGGGGAAGACTGGAGGGGGGATTTTTTTTCTCTGTCCGTTGTTCTTCATCGCTCGGAGCAGGGCAGCGAGACGGGTCTGGGACCCGATGGGTTTAAATCTTTTATCAGTGCGTCCCGCCGGACCTCCCAGGAGGGTTTCCAGAGGGAGAGGTTGGGCGGGGATCAGACCAACACCACTAGAAAGGGGGAGGACCCCCCGGACTCCCACCAAGGGAGTTTTAGGAAACTCCACCCACGGCAGCAAATGGCCCAATTATCTTTGGCGTGCCGAGACGAAGTGGCGAAGGTACATCCCAAAACCTGGTTGCCCCTCCACCCCGGGTTCGTCTCGGG
>JAODAL010048109.1:0-29296 GCA_025379985.1 Phyllomedusa bahiana | reverse complement strand
GCTTTTCCTCATCACCGGTCTTGGTACCCGGTGACCTCTCACAACATGACCTCCCCCATGCACTCTCCACATCTATACTTGCCGCCTACTGCAAAGAAGCAGGCGATATTGGCCCATTTCTTCGCTGCCAAGTAGCTGCTGACTGCCCTCCTCAAATTGTTCATCCTCGCTATATAGTGGCGCTGAGCCCAGACCACATAGTAGATCTCTGGCTGAGGGAACCGGATGGGACAGAGGCGGGCTGGACAGGTGAGGGCCGCTGACCCACTCCCGGGCCATGCCAACTAAGGGTTGTGTCTGACGATCCCACGGACTCTTGGCTGGGGTTGTCAGATGTCATCTGGGAGGAAGAGGATGACCTAGTCAACCAATCAAGAACCCTTGGGTTGCTGAACAACATACGGCCGCTAGATGACAGCGGCAGTAGTGGACTCACTGAGTGACCCCTGCTGGCAAGTCCCCTTGCTGACTGCTGCGACATGGCCTGTTCCAGGAATGTTTGTGCCACTGCCACTCGCAGGTGCAGAGCCTGCCACCTCTCTGTCTGACATACTATTTGGTCTAAAATGTACAGACACTGTTTGATGATGATATCTGTATATGATAAATATACACCCTGTTTTTGACTCCAAATGAACCCAGTAACAAGCTTGGGTAACCCTTGGATATAAATTGCGCTCCACAAATGGCCAGGAAAAATTAACTTGTATGTGTCGTTTAAAAACACTGTGTGTTTTACTAAATGTAAAAGCACAAACAGGCTTAATTAACCTTCGGACATGAATTAGACTACAGGAAAAATGTATATATTTTGGCGTTGAAAAAGACGGTTTATTTTTTGTCAGCACACAGCAAAACAATGCTTAATTAACCCCTGGATGTAAATTGCGCCAAAGAATTGAGCCGCACAAAATAGTAGCTTTGTAGCGTGTTACAATTGCGTGTTTTCTACGCCACACAACAAGAGATACAGTTGTAATTAACCTTTGCTTGTGAATTAGGCTACAGGAAAACTGTATATATTTTGGCGTTGAAAAAGACGGTTTCTTGGGGTCAGCACACCAGCAAAGCAATGCTTAATTAACCCCTGGATGTAAATTGCGCAATAAAATTGAGCAGCCAAAAATGAAGTGGTATTTGTATTGTAAAAACACTGTTTCTTTAAATCAATACAACAGGAACTGGCTTAGATCCCACTTGGATATTGAATGTATATGCAGCTGCAGTGGACGCACACTGGATTTCAGATCCAATACCCCAAAAAATTAGAAATAGAACATTAAGAGAACAGTCTCTGAGACAAGCTGAGACACCCCACAGAAATCGCTATATAAAAATCAATTCTTCAGTAAGAACCATCAGCCGCGGCAGCACCTTCCCTGATGAGCACAGTGAGAGGAGTGTGAGCTCCCGGCGTCGCGCCCGGACTTATATAGTGCGGTGACGTCACAGAATCCCGCCGGTCTCTGATTGGCTTCGCCTCTGCACATGTCATGCAGGCTATGCCCTTCTTCCTCCCAGAGTGCTTTGCCCCATGTAGCGCCATGTGCTCGCAGCCATTTTATCAATCAAAAGCACACTTCGTTCACCCGAAGTACCCCAAAGTTCGACTTCGTTCCGAACCGAAGTTTTCCTGAAATTCTAAACGAATTACACTTCGTTAGAATCAATTCGCCCATCTCTAATTAGAACCATAAAGAAGGTAGCATAACCTCAGGGTGCTTTCACACAGTGCAATTTTACTGCATTTTGGTGCGATGTGTCTGCATTCATTGCTGTACATTTCTGCAAAAAAAGAAAAAACGCACTGTGTGAAAGTACCTTAAGGATATAGAAATCAATTATCCATGGCACTCAGTTCACACAAATTAGAAATTGCTTTTTATTTTAAATCCCAAACAAATCATACAGAAGGCATATGGTACATGTGACCAAGGTAAAGTATGAGGACCTTAATCATGTTGATCACACAGACGAGTCTAATGGGTTAAATGTAGAGCGTCGTTGGGAAGTTTAAGGCCAAAAGAAAGCAGGGGTCAAAAAGAAGTATTGAGCTGATGCAACCATCGGATGCAGAGAGCAGCATCTGACCTAGGGAAAGGTTACCAGTATCTGATTGGTGGGAATCCAATTTATATGACCACCGCCGATAGGAAACGCCAGTACTCAGAAAGCCAGGGCAGTGGAGTCGGAGTCGTGGAGTGCCGTCACCCCACTGAGAAAACTAATGATATCTAACAAGATTAGCTTCACTGAACAAAAGATACATGTGCTGTGAGGACTAAAAAGCATGGCTTTATCTGTAATCTTGTTAGAGATCATCTATTGCACTGTCAGAGTAAGAGGTTGTTCACACGGCGCATTTGGATCCAAAAATCACATCCAAAAACGCAGCGGTGATCGGATCTTAAACGGATCCAACATGCAGCTGCGCGCTGCAGCAGGATTGCACCCTATAGTTTTAAAAAGGGCTGTGCAGTCGGAGTCGGTGCCCATTTTGCAGGAGTCGGCAAGAAATGGACCGACTCCCAAAATATATAATAAGTTGGTCCAGTTAGTTCAATGCAAAGAGCAAGATGAGTTGGGTCCGGCCAGTGCTGCTGCTCCCATATCTTCAGCCTCATCACATGAGGAGTGTAATTAATGACATGGAGAAGGCAAAGCGCTGCCCCAGGGGAAAAGATTCTGCTCCCAGGGCAAACAGATTTCAGCAACATTTTTTCATCTGCTTTCAAAGAAGTAGAAGAGTCCAACAGTCAAAACTGACTGTGGCTGAGGCAATTCATTTATACCCTGACATTGTTAGAGATGTTGCCCCTGTGGTCACCGCTTTGCCCCCAAGTTAGTGTAGAGAGGCCGTTTTCTAGCCTGGAAATAATGAGATCAGATGTGAGGTCATGTATGCAGGATCTGATGGAGGCAATACTATTTCTCAGAACAAATTCAGAGACTCCACAAATGTTCCTGCAATGTTTTGCATAATTAAAATTTTTTGTGTCCTAAAGTCATATCCAATAAATATATTTTACACTAACAAGCAAAATGGTAACAAGGTTTTGAAATTGTGACTTTCAGGCTCCATTTCTCACCCTCCACTACAGCTTTGTACATGAGGCTACTGTAATTTTATATACAGTCATCTTACATATCTTATGCAAAAACTTGACTTGCAAATATTTAGCATCTGCTTAATTACTGTTTTGCTCCTAAAAATCAAAATGTTAATTTGTATTATTTTGTTAGCATTTGGGAAATCCCCCTTTAGTTTTCAATACTGCCTGAATCCTTCTGGGCCCTGAATCAGATTCAAGCACATCTTGACCAAAATCTGCTCCCAGGTCTCTTCTACACATTCCCAATGTTGGTGCAGACTGGACTTGGATACAAATACAGCTTTTTCTTCAACTCTACCCACAAGTGTTCAAAAGATCAAAACATTGTTACCCTTTTGCTTATCAGTGTCTGTTCTAACTAAATAGCTTGATTATTGTATCATAAGTTGATAAACAGCCTGATGTTACCATTTTACTATAGTAAATTTATTACTTAAACATGCGCCGTGTATGAGGGAGTCAGGAGTCGGAGTCAGGAGTCGGAGGTTTGGGAAATTGAGGAGTCGGAGTCTGGGCTTCGGCTTGCCGACTCCACAGCCCTGCTGAAAGCATTCATCTGCTTTTTCCAGGAAGCCTTAATGCTTCATGGTTGCCCACATATCTGCCTGGAAAAAGCAAAGTGGACTTAACTGCAGATAAGTAGAGCTGTAGAGTTGGTAAACCAAAGCTCCGACTCCCTCATATATGGCACATGTTTAAGTGCTTACTTTACTGTAGTAAAGCTTTGTATCACCTTATGGTACAATAATCAAGCTATTTAGGTAGGAACTACACTGACAAGCAAAATGGTAACAGTGTTTTAACTTTTGACTTTCAGGCTCCATATCTCACCATCCACTACAGCTTTGCACATGAGGCTACCATCATTTTTATAGACAGTCATCTTACCTATCTTATACATATATTATTTAATGTTTAGCATCTGCTTAGTTCTGCAGATTCTTGTCATGTAACTGCATTGTTACGGTTTTACTTCTAAAAATCAAAATTTGGCTTTCAGCACTGCCTGCCATGTCTTCTGGGCATGCTCTGGATCAGATTCAAGTGTGTCTTGACCAAAATCTGATCCCAGGTTTCTACTACACGTTCTCAATGTTGGCGCATACTGGATTTAGGTATGAATACAGCTTTTTCTTCAACTCTACCCACAAGTGTTGGATTGGGTTGAGGTCTGGTGACTGTGGGGGTCAATACAGCAACTCTACTTCATTGTCATTGAACAATTCTTTCTCATCAGGTCGCCGTCCTGCTGGAACATTATGTCGTCCCTTTTCATACCCATAATACTCGAGTATGAATTAACTCATCTTGTAGGACACCCACATTTAGATCAGCATTTAGGTCACCATCGATCCTGGTCAAATATCCAACATCTTTGGCTGCCTCCACGGAACCTGACAGTTTCTTCAATTTCTCGATCCGTTAGCCCTTTTTCCCTTCACTCTTCCAAACCCATTTGCCCGCATCAGAGCCTGGTTATTGACTTTCATCTCATCGCTCCAAATCACCTGTTTCCAATCTTCCATTTTTCGTACTTTTTTGAAACTTGAGCCATCGCTTCTTATGAGGAGATTGAAGTCAAGGCTTCATCCCCTTTTTTCGGGCCATCATTCCAGACCTGTGTAATGCGTGTTGCCCGGACGTCTGTGATCTCACTCTTACGAAGCATACGAACCGGCTCCACTTCCGTGTCTGTGGCGTCAGAACTGATCAACCTTGTAATGACTGACTTGTTGACTATTTCCCCTAGACGTCACCACTTGGCTTCTGAATGGATGGATGGACTTCATTTCATATTCTTCCAGCCGTCATGGCCTCACATGTTGCAGTTTGGCAGTTTTATTGGCCGAGGGACCGCTATCGATGAGCTGAATGCTGCTGCTTCTCTTTTCTTGGGAAATCATCTTCATGGCTGCTCGAACCGGTGACTTTTCGCTTGTGAATCAGCCTAATAACACACTGATCTATTAGGGAATGTGAGAATAGGTTGTAATTTGTAGTATAGAAGAAAAAGATTGTCCCACCACCAGGAGCAAAACAGTAACAATGCAGTTACATAAGGATCTGCAGAACTAAGGTAGATGCTAAATAGTTGAAGGTAAAAGTTATGTATGAGATAGCCAAGATGATTGTCTATAAAATGATGGGAGTCTCGCGTAGTGGATGTTGAGGTATGAAGCCCGAAAGCCAAAAGTTTAAAACATTGTTACCCCTTTGCTTGTCGATGTAAAATATATTTTTAGGATACGAATTTAGAACACAAAAAAAACTTTACTAAAAATTGTAAATATGAAGTGAAAAATGTTCCTGAAATCGGATCAATCTGTTTGCTATGGGAGCGGAATATTTTCCATGCGGTAACGCTTTGCCTGCTCCAGGTCACCCAAATACTTTTCAAAATTAAGCATCTGATGAGGCTGAAGATATGGTAGCAGTAGCACTGGCACGACCCAATTTCTCTAGCTCTTTGCACAGCATTGAACAGTACCAATTTATTATATATTTCGGTTGTTTCACATGAGGGATTGCCGCTGCGTGTTTCAATAGCGCAGCTCAGCTCAGTCTTGAAAAGAATTGACATGCAATTCTTTTCAAGGCGGAGCTGAGCTGCATTTTGAAACACGCAGCGGCAATCCCTCATGTGAACGCCGCTGCGTGTTCGGCATAGACAGCAGTGAGAATCTCGCCGCTAATTGTTAGATCCGTCTTGGGGACCGACAGAGCGGACCCCAAGACGGATCCTTAAATCGCTTCTAACACTGAGTGTAAACTCCGTGTGAACAAGCCCTAATAATGAAGAAATATTTATACATAATCTGAAAGACTTACCATGGATGAACATCATTTTTGGGCAATCCTTAAGAACCAAATCTGTGATGCCACAGTTGGTTAAGGTAATACCCACCAGGTTTTTAGATTTAAGGTTCAAGACCTAGAGGGAGAAAAAAAAATAAAAATCAAAAGGATCGAATGTTTAACCTACCATTTAATCCGTTTCCAATAATACTTAAAATATGTCTAAATTAAAAACAGATATAATCCTTCACAAATGCCCATAAGTGTTTTTACTGGAGCCTCTTATTAATACACCATGTTTTTATAGTAGTGTAAAATAAGCCCAGCATAGTTGACTATGACAGCCTGGATTGGGTTTTTAGCGCTAAGACAAATGTGCCTTTGCTCTATTTGTCAGGATAGGACACCTCGAATTCTGGATGTTTAACCCTGATTGGCATATATAAGAATGATGACCAAACGAAACAAACCTCCCTTTGATCAGATCAATTGTTTTTCTGATGACAAATGAAAATATATTTCATATAAATAATATTTTCTAATGCACAACACAAAAACATTGCACTTTCTATGTATGGACCTGTCCATAATAGCCTTAAAGGGGTTTTATCGTTACAAAGATCATGTCTCAGATTATGGGGACAGTAAAAATAAGCACTTTTGTAATTGGGTTGCATTACCTCTGTAACTTGGTTTAGCAGATATGAGCTTCTCTGTAAAACTGTCTTATTTCTGCTGTTGCTGGTCAGAACGCCCCCTGGTCGATTCTCACACCCTAGACACGCCCCCTGCACTGTGATTGGCTGGCTGACATTTCATTCAGCCTGTTGGGATACGCCCCTAGACAGGAAACGCCCGGCCACACCCCCTGCGCTATGATTGGCTGCCTGCACACTGTGTTTACTCCCCTCTGAGCTGTTAAAATCGATAGTGAAACCAAGTCTGCTGGCTCTATGTACATCTCCCAGCTTTAGGGTCAATGTTCTGGGCAATTACTGGCTGTTTAAGGGGCTTTTGCCAAGAGGTTGTTTCACCGCCGCACAGGTCCAGTCCTTAAGCTGCTACTTGGAAAAGAAGGCGTTCTGTTCCTCAGATCGAATGCAAGCCCTGCCTCCTTATGACGTCATCACCTGTAGTGTATAACATAAGGATTCAACACTGTGTCTACATAAGCTGCTTGTATAGTACAGTGCATAGGTGATTAGCCCTGCAAGCCAGAGGTTGGGAGTTCAAGCCCCATCAGTAGTTTTTTTTTTTTTTTGTTTAAAATTTGTACACATATGTGAAGATATGAAAATATATGTGTAGACATCTATAATTTATTCATATACACACACACAAAACACCCCTATATAGTGTCCCATCCTTGCAGTCACACCAAGCACTTCCAACATACGTGATACAATGCATATATTCTGGGGGATGAGAAATGATATAGGGGAGCACTGTATGTGTATATATATCATTATAGAGATTAACATATATATTTTAGGTCTCTCTACATATGTGTAGAATTTAGGGGGGGGGGGGGGAAACCCTGGGAGGGACAAGAACTCCAAACCCCTTCGTTGTAAAAACAATAAGTCTATCACTGCTCACTGCTCTACCCGCTGCACCACCAGCCCAAGTCAGTTACAAGCTGAGTAGGGCCTTCTCTGAAAGCTGATTTGCCTCTCCCCCCACCGTTTTCACTCACAGGTCACTGACAGGAAGCAGAAATCTTAACAGCTGCTGGCTTTCAGTTGTGTGTAAACTAAGACATATGACAGGTGCGTGCCGGAGTTTGGAGCCTCAAGGCTGCAGACATAAGCAGGCAGGAGGCTACAGAGCTGTTATAACCTTCTGCATCCCTTGCTTTATAGAAAATGATGATGTCACAGTTCTTCAGTGAGGGGAGACACGCCTGCTGACAGGAGAGACACGCCCCTGTATTTCAAACTCAATCTGAGAAAATTAGCTGAACAGCACGAGCAGCTCAAACGATAACACCCCTTTAAGAGACTAGTCAGACAACGAAATATTCTTTACAGATTTCTGCTGTGGATTTAATCTTTTGTGTGGTGGTTTTTACATTCAATGCGGCCAATCTGTGCCCTATCTACCAACACAGATTCTAAAAAACCAATCATAATAAGTGACATGTCTTCTGCACTGCAGAATGAAAACTCTGGAAAAATCAGCACCCTCTATGTTACCCACAAATTAGCACCGTTGGTTTGGATACCTAATATACCAATGAATTAATAAACTGACAAATAGGTGCAAAGCTTATGTATAGTGCAGCCTTCACAGAACAAGGGCCTGATGGGTACAAAATGTGTAGGCAATGGGTACATTGGTATCTTATGGATTGTTGTACACTGCTCAGAAAAATAAAGGGAACATTAATATACCACATGCTAAATCTCAGTGTGTGAAATATTCCAGTTGCATTTCTTTATTCTTTACATAGTGAAACGCATTGAGAACAATAAAATATAGAAATGATCAATGAAATCAAAATTAATATCCCATGGAGTCTGGATTTGGAATGATACTCAAAATCAAAGTGGAAAATCAAATTTCAGTGGAAATGCCTCAAGACAAGGAAATGAGGCTCAGTAGTGTTTGTGGCCTCCACGTGCCTGTATGACCTCTGTACAATGCCTGGGCATGCTCCTCATGAGCGGCGGATGTTCTCCTTAGGAATCTTTTCCCAGAGCTGGATTAAAGCATAAGTCAACTCCTGGACAGTTTGTGGTGCAACGTGGTGTTGGCGGATGGAACGAGACATGATGTCCCAGATGTGCTCGATTGGATTCAGGTCTGGGGAATGGGCAGGCCAGTCCATAGCATCAATGCTTTCATAATTTTTCAGAGTACGAGACTCCCAGCTATACTCTATTCTGATTAAAAACAGCCTGAATAGATGGGTGGAGTACACAAACAAAATAAAGACAGCCACTGTTTTGGAACTGGTCTGCTAGAGGACACTGGGCATGACTGCGTGCTCTTGAGGATGTTAGACGTGGACCAGTCCATAGTGCTGTCAATAAGGCCCGTTCCTGCAATGTACCCAAACTGCAATGTGGTTTATTGTTGTAATCTCAAATAAGTTGCATAACAAATTGTGGCTATTGCTTATTTTCTATTTTTCTTCCAAAAATAAAAAAATGTCTGATAAGTGAAAACTCTGTGTGAACAAGCCCTAACACTTCAATGTACTATTAATAGTAATATGTCTCTAACACTTCTATTGGTTTAAAAAAAAAAAAAAAAAAAAAAAAAACTTTGGAATATTTGGACTGTTGCATTTGCTAGGATGTAAAAAGAGCTAGATACACTGTCTCCAAGGCTGTGTTCACTGCATGTCTGGGCCTCCTTCGCCGGTATCAAATAGTGGCTGGGCAGAGGTAAAGGAAACAGGGCAGTCACTCTATTTTCCATTCCTGTACAATATGTGCTGGATGCAATTGTGGTCGCTTGTGCCTATTATGAACTCCAAGAGAGACCTAATTCTTTTTCTTATCCTCCAACACGGCATCTGTCGCGATAATATTTAATAACGTACCCCTATGGAGACCTGCAACAGCAGCCCCGAATGAGATGTGAATATAGCCTAACTGTGCCAATTCCATAACTTTTGCCAGGGCTAGTACTATGCTGTACTGTGAAGGGCTGCTTTGAAAATGTATGCTTACAGACGTCCCATTAACCAATTATGATAGAGGTACGAGTAGGCAGTTGCCCCCCTACTGAATAAGGCTCACATGTAGCCTTTTATCACAAGGCATTATGGGAAAGCCGCTGAGAAGCGCAAGCGCCCTCTATTGGATGTAACAAATCCTCAATTTGCTTTTGACCCACAAGGTCTTTGGAAAGCAAAAGGAATATTAGTGTCGAGAGTCATCCCCAGAAACTCCATCCTCTGCGCTGGGACTAGACAGGACTTGTCGAGATTGATTATCCACCCGAATCATGCTAAGGCGATGTTCACACGGCTTATTTTGGGACGGATTTCAGCCGTATTGGAGTCCCAGGCATTACGGTAATCCACAGTTCTCATAGAGAACTATGGATTCAGTCTCCCCGGGGAGAAAGTGACACGCACGCGGGATACGCGCCGTGGATAATGGATGTCTATGGAGCCGGTGAGCTGCCGGCTCCCCCCGCCCCCGTACACTCACCGTAATTGCGGGCGAAATCCATCCCACAATTACGGCGTGTATAAGCCGTGTGAACCAGCCCTAAGACGTCTCGGGTGACCCTGATACTGTCCAGACAGTCGTGACGAGAAGGGGCCTTCACCAGGAGATCGTCCAGATATGGGATAATGGTCACGCCCCTTATGTGAAGAATCGCTATCAGGGGTGCCAGGACCTTTGTGAAGACTCTTGGTGCAGTCGCGAGGCCGAACGGCAGGGCCCTGAACTGAAAATTCCGTGAGACTCCACCGAAACGCAGGAACAGCTGGAGAGCCTGGGCAAAAAGGACATGAAGATAACTCTCCTTGATGTCTATGGCGGCCAGAAATTCGTTCTGCTCCAGTGAGGCTATCACCGACCGGAGTGACTCCATGCGAAATCCGGGAACTTGCACAAACTGGTTGAGCCTCTTGAAATCCAACACCGGTCTTACCAAGCCGCCTTTTTTTGGGGACCATGAAAAGGTTCGAGTAGTACTCCAGAAACCACTCGGACTCGGGGACGGGCATAATCACTCCCTGAAGGAGGAGGGGGCGGATTGCAAGAAAAAAGGCTGACGCCCGGGCCGTAGAGGCGGGCGGGGATGAAAGAAAAAAAAAGTGTCGGGGGTGGGGGCCTGAACTGAAATTAATTTTGTAACCTGCAGCGACGACTCTGCACACCCAGGCATCGTAGACTTGAACCTGCCAGATTTCCTGAAACTGCAGGAGACGGCCCCCCACCTGAGACAAATTTTCGAGTGCCGGCAGACCCTCAGAACGACTTGGCGGGAAGATCCTTGGGCGTTCTGCGAGACCACCAGGATGAAGCTGGTCTGGCTGAGGAACGCTCTGCCCTCGAGGAGCGGGGGAGTCTTCCCTGCGGCCGGCTTGTACGAAAAGTTCCGAAAGGGCTGAAAACGGGCGTGTTTCCTAATGGTATGCCGCCGTGCCGGCCGGCTCTGAGGGAGGAGCGTGCTACGACCCCCTGTGGCTTCGGAAATTAACTCATTCAAACGCTTGCTAAAGAGTTTACCGCCAGAAAAGGGAAGCGGCACCAAAAACTTCTTGGAGGCTGCATCCGCAGACCAAGACTTCAACCACAGGGAACGGCGCACGGCCACCATCTTGGCCGATGCTCTAGCCACCAAACGGGCCGACTCAAGCGAAGTGTCAAACAGGAACTTCGATGCGCCAGTAAGCTGGGATGCGAGACCCAACAACTCCCCTGTGGAGGCTCCAGCTGACAGCCCTTGCTGCAGCTGCTTCGCCCAGACCATGCAGGCCTTACTGACCCATGAAGACGCAAATGCAGATCGCAGCACTGCCCCGGCCGCCACAAAGCCATCAAGACGCCTATCTGTGCTGTCACCAAGGACTGCTGCTTTTGAGACAGGGATGGCAATAGCTTTTAAGAGCTAGGTGACTGGGGCGTCCACAGATGGGACCCCCGACCACTTTGTCACTAACTCCTCCGGAAAAGGACAAAGCGCATTAAGCCGTCTGGTAGGAAACAAACGCCTGTCAGGATGTTTCCACTCCCTGGCAATCAGCTCCTCAAACTCCGGGCGTGAAGAGAACACCAAACCCTGGTACCTGCTGTGCTTAAAGGAGACCTCCTCCTGGGAGGCCGAGACATCCTCATCCTTAATGTGGAGGGAGTCTCTGATAGTCCAGATAAGGGCTTGGACCGCTGCCGACACATCATCTCTGTCTGGCTCGGAGTCAGAATCAGAGGAGTCCCCACTTAAAGAAGCCGAGTCCCGGCATGGAGCGTCTATCTCTGACCACTGATCGTAAGAAGAGAGCTCAGGTGATAGCGAGGAAGAGAGAGCTCTAACCCTCTGGGCAGCGAGCAGGGACAGCAGGCGCTCTATGGCCAAAACTATAACCTGGGACAGTCGGGACAGGTCGCCCACAGCTAGTGAGAGAGCCTTGGCCCATTCCAGGGCCGCTGACTACTGACAGGAGGGGTCGGACCCCGCGGCGATTGGCAGAGGAGCAGCGCAAAGGGTACTGGACTGACCACAAGAGAATTTCTTGTGGCAATGGGCGCAGGCGAATAAGTCACCACTGCTTTAGATATGGAGAGTTTTAAACACTCGAGCTTGGAAAGGGACATGGCTGCAGGGCACGTGGGGCAGGGATAGGTGGCCCAGAAAAGGCCAACTTAGCACCCCAAGGTGCTGTGTCCTCCAGGAGAGCAGCAAATGATCTGAACACCGGAAAAATGGCGTTTAGTCTCGGCCCCAAACCAAGCCTGGCTGCTGGAGGTCCTGCCCCGTCCTGGGAGGGTCCGGGACCCGTTCGGGACCGCCCCCGGGGCGGCCACGACCAAGGAAAGGGCGTGGCCTAAGCCTCCGGAAGCCGGGGGCTAAATTTGAATGTGCAGATGTCGGAAAGGCACTGGCACGCTACAAAAGCGGGTAAGTAGCATCCGCAGCCCCTGGGAGGCCCAACGCGTCCCCCGCATCCAGTGCCAACTACAAGGTATGTGAAAATGATGCTGGACCCAAATGCTTAACCGGACGCCGACGCAGCAGGCTACATGCCCGCTGCCGGCACCCGGCCAAGCAGGGAGAAGGGCAACCCCGGGGAAATTCCTGCAGCCACCCATGTTAAAGAAAAAAAAACCCAACCACCCCAAAACGAAGGAGGACGGGGTACTCACCTATCCGACGTCTTTGGGTGTCGCGGCATCACCCCTTTGGTATCGTAACGGGTGAGCGGCGAAAAGGAAGGCTAGCCATCATAGTAGTCATCTTCCTTGGTACACAAGTCTTACAGACCTGTTGTGTGCCAGCTATTGCCTCATTTAGAGTGAAGGCGGAGTAGGAAAAAAAAATGTCAACACTGATCGACATGTAATTAAAAGGTCAGTAAATAAAAATGAAAAATAAAAAGATTGGAACAAAAAAAATGTTCGACAAACTTTATACAGCATGCCAAATACTGACCTACTGACCCAGTGACCTACATTTTGATGAACAAAAATTAACGTACAATATAACAGCATAAAAAAGGATTTTGTAAAAACTTAAAGTAGAAAAAAACAAAAAATATGAAAATCAGAACATGATTTTCTACTGAAAAATTAACTCCAACTGCTTTAATCTCTATAGTGAAGAGCAGAAGCTTATGACTGTCAATCATACTTTTAAATGTTTCTCTTTGTATCTCATCACAATGCTTTTCCTGCTACAGAAATTTCAGTATTGTGGTTACAATGTTGCAAGCGATAAGTAGCTACTAGGGTGCTTTCACACAGTGCGTTCCTGATGCATTTTTTGTGCAGGAAGGCACAGCAAGTAATGCTGTACATTGCTGCACAAAAATCAAGATTTTTAATACAATTTTTGTGCAGCAATGTACAGCATTAATTGCTGTGCCTTCCTGCCCAAAAACGCATTAAAAAAATGCATCAAAAAACGCACTGTGCGAAAGCACCCTTAAACTTGGAGTTCTCACAACAAAAGATTAGCTTTCAACATGAAGGGACAGTTAAATGAAGACTTTTTCTAAATACGTTAGTCAAAAGATTTTACTTTAGTCATAAGATAAGAGACATTTTATGTACTTTGAAGTACGCATCAATTTCTATGGTAGCCTGTATACCAGACGGACATGTGTTATCAAATTAGCTGGAAGCAGGGACATCTGTTATCTGATTAGCACACAGCAGGGAGTGCCGTCACCCCACTGAGAAAACTAATGATATCTAACAAGATTAGCTTCACTGAACAAAAGATACATGTGCTGTGAGGACTAAAAAGCATGGCTTTATCTGTAATCTTGTTAGAGATAATCTATTGCACTGTCAGAGTAAGAGGTTGTTCACACGGCGCTTTTGGATCCAAAAATCACATCCAAAAACGCAGCGGTGATCGGATCTTAAACGGATCCAACATGCAGCTGCGCGCTGCAGCAGGATCGCACCCTATAGTTTTAAACAGGGCTGTGCAGTCGGAGTCGGTGCCCATTTTGCAGGAGTCGGTAAGAAATGCACCGACTCCTAAAATATATAATAAATTAGTACAGTTAATTCAATGCAGTGCCAAGAGCAAGAGGAATTGTGTCTCACCAGTGCTACTGCTCCCATATCTTCAGCCTCATCACATGAGGAGTGTTATTGATGACATGGAGCAGGCAAAGCACTGCCACAGGGGAAAAGATTTTGCTCCCATGGCAAACAGATTTCAGCAAAATTTTTCACTTCATATTTACAATTTATTAAAGTTTTTGTGTTCGAAAGTCATAGCCTATAAATATATTTTACATCAAAAAGCAAAAGTGTAACAATGTTTTGGACTTGTGACTTTCAGGCTCCATATCTCACCATCCATGTGAGACTCCCATCATTTTATAGACAATCATCTTGGCTCTCATACATAACTTTTACCTTCAACTATTTAGCATCTACTGAGTTCTACAGATTCTTGTCATGTAACTGTATTGTTACTGTTTTGCTCCTGGTGGTGGGACAAATTACAACCTGTTCTCACTTTCCCTCGTAGCACCGGGCAATACGCATTACACAGGTCTGGAATGATGGCCTGAAAATAGGGGAGGAAGCCTAGACTTCAATCTCGTCATAAGAAGCATTGGTTCGAGTTTGGCAAAAAGTACGAACAATGGAAGATTGGAAACGGATGATATAGAGCGATGAGATAAAAGTCAATAAACCGGGCTCTGATGGGGGCAAATGGGTTTGGAATAATCAAGGGAAAAGGGGGCTAATGGATCGAGAAGCTGGAAGAACTGTCATGATCGGGGGAGGGAGTCTGAGGATATGGGGAGGGGTCACAGCCAAAGATGTTGGATACGTGACCAGGATTGACGGTGACCTCAATGCTGAGCTCTATGTGAGGGTCCTACAAGATGAGTTACTTCATACACTCGAGTACTGCCGCCCCCCCCCCCCCCGCACCTCGTGAGTACGCGCTGATCAGCACGAGCTCTAGAGACACGATGTACTGCGGCGCGTACTGTACGTGCCACAATAGACTGTGTGAGCATACCATTAGAGATGAAGAAAAAGCTGTATTCATGTAGAAGAGTCCTGGGATCAGATTTTGGTCAAGTCATGCCTGAATCTGATCCAGAGCCCAGAAGGATTCAGGCAGAGCTGAAAGCAAAATTTTGATTTTTAGGAGCAAAACAGTAACCATGCAGTTACATGAGAAGAATCTGCAGAACTAAGCAGATGCTAATACTAAATAATGGATATATATGATAGGTAAGATAATGTCTATAAAATGATTGTAGCCTCATGTGCAAAGCTGTAGTGGATGGTGAGATATGGAGCCTGAAAGTCAAAAGTTAAAAAACATTGTTACCCTTTTGCTTGTCAGTGTCTGTTCTACCTAAATAGCTTGATTATTGTATCATAAGGTGAAAAACAGCCGGATGTTACAATTTTACTACAGCAAAGTTATCACTTAAACATGCGCCGTGTATGAGGGAGTGGGAGTCTTAATCAGGAGTCGGTGTCAGGAAAATTGAGGAGTCGGAGCTTTGGCTTACCGACTCCACAGCCCTGGTTTTAAATAGGGCTCCTCCTGCGTCTTTCGGATCAAGAATTGACATGTCATCCGAAAGACTGATACGAAAGAGGCAATGAGACACGCATCGGCGATCACTCGTGTAAACACCGGTGTGTGTTTCAAAGTAAAAGCAATGTAAATCACATTGCACATTATTAGATACATGTTTGGGTCCGTTTAGGGTCCGACAAACGAGTCTAAACATGCATCTAAAAACGTATGTTCACACGGACTCAACACGCCGTATGAACATCAGCGCAGGTAGGCAATATGGGCTTCAGCAGACAGACACAGGATGTAAAAGTTCACGTCCAGGCGCTGCCTGGGTTCATTTGTTCAGCACAAAAACAAAGAAAAGAGGCCTTAAGCTTCAGGCCAAAACATAAATGAAATACCTGCTCGTCTGAGCGCTGACTAACAGAGGCCTCCTCTCTAGACTCACAGTCTGCAGGTTCCAGCAGGGCTTCACTCTTAACACCAGAGTTCCACCAGAGAACACAGTCCTGCAGGCCCAGGTTTTATAGGCCTATCACCTGGTGCGTGGGAGTGGCCACCCGCCCTGCTCTTTGACCGCTCCAGGAAAAGCCGACCCGGAAAACGCGGATTGGAGCCGCTTATACTAAACATATCAGTAACATATCGTTACTGACACACAAAACTGTTGGCTTTCCTTCACCGAGCCCCGGCCTCTCGGTGACACGCCTCTGTCCATATACTCCCTAAAGCCATGTAAGGCTATGTTCACACGGCTTAACTGCGGGAAGTAATTACGCCCCGCAATTACGCTGTGTGGCCGGGGGCGGGGGGCCGGCACTTCGCCGGCTCATAGACATGCATTACCAGCGGCGCTTATACGCCGCTGGTAATTCACATGTCAATTATCTCCCCGCCTGGCGGATTCGCCGAGCAGGGAGGGGAGACGTAATCCATAGTTCTCTATGAGAACTGTGGATTACCGTAATGACTGGGCCATTTTTAGCCCATAATTTGCGCACTCCAGCGCATAATTACGGACCGAAATACGGCCCATTTTAAGCCGTGTGAACATGGCCTAAGAGTACTCTAGGGGAAAAATACCTTCCCTCAGCAACTTCACCTGTCACTACCTAGAAGTTGAATATGCTAATCACTGCTGTGGAAACACCCATAGCCTGAGAAGATCAAAATGCAAAACCTCTGTGAAAAAGAATGGTGAGAAAATGAACGGTTACATTTACATTCGAACTAATACTCCCCTTCTCTATAGAGACCATGGGGTTGATTTTTCACAGACAATTTAAGCATGTTAATAATAAAATTTCATTCTGTTTTTTACTTTTTCACTTTTATTATGTTAAACTACTTTTAATCACACGTTGATCAGTGTGGAATTTTTTTCCCCAGCTCTCAGCATTTATTCTACATACAGCAATAGCTGGCACACGACGGGTCTCTGCAACTTGTTGGGCACCAAGCAAGATCACTACTATGATAGAATAGCATGTCAGTGAATAGAAACTAACATTTATCCTTTTATTTCTAGTCTGCTGTGATTGTAATCACTGATAAAACTATGCCAACTTCGTAGAAACCAGATTGAGAACAGGTTTTAGAAAAGATGCTGTATTGGTTTAATTATTTTCGATAATTTAAAAACAATTTTATATGATAATTTAATATTAATTTGTTATGAGATAACTAGATTTGTTGGATATGATATAGCTTTAAGATGAATATTTAATTTGATATCAATTTTATATTATTTCATTTTATATAGTTTAATAATAATTAAAAATTTGTTTTTATTCTTTTAGTGGTATTAGTTGAGAAACATTTGATATTTTAGGCCTAATTGGCAATTCCAATTCGTCTACGACAACTTTGGCCTCAGTCAGACCACTTTTAACTTGGTTTGGCTTGTTTTGACCGGTTTGTGCCCACTTTTGATATTATACATTTATAAATGTGTCGAATTGTATGAATCTGGTGCGACACACCTCCGTAGAGATGCCGCATTCAAAAGCGGGATCTGTGGCAGCTTGAGCCAAAGTGTGGCATACGACCATTTATATAGTCTATTGAACAGGCCTACACCAGGTTTTGTGGCTCAAAGCACACAAGAAAAACAGGCGCATCCCCATTTATACAGCGCCCTAAGTGTTGCTACATACTTAACATACTTTGTAAGGCTGAAAAAGATGTATACGTCCACCTAATTAAAGGGGTTGTCTCACCACAGTGATTCATGTTACCACATGTTTCACTTTGAATTCAGGGGCGTGTTTACTGGCTTCTACTAGGATGCAGTAGAAGTCAGGTCTGTAGCTATAGCGACCAGCACTGGCAGCCTATCAGGAGAGATCAAACAGATCTGCAGCTATAGAGACCACAGGAGCTGATGCAGCCCATACAAGAGGGGATATCTAGAAATAGGTAGGACACAGACATTGCAAAGTGACTTGTTTTTGAAAGATCTTTACCATAAAAAGCAATCCTTGTAGTGAGACAACCCCTTTAAGCCTATTAACCTGCAGTGTTGATCCATAAAGAAAGTAAATAATCCCTGTATCTTAAGGGAAAATAAAAAGTCTCTCAAATCAATGATCAACAGACATGTAAATCACTATAACTTGTATTACTATACTTCAGAAGTGCCTCCAGGCCTTTTCTGAACTCAGTGAATACAAGTGACAAGCGAGTTCCACACGCTCACTGCTCTTACAGAAAAGAATCCCCTTTTATAAAAGTACAAACTCTCTTCTGTAGATGTAAATGATTTCCCCTTGTTCTGGATACAGTTCTGGGCATAAATAGATTAAAATATTTATGAAGTCACCCAGAAGCCATCTTTCTCGGATCTAAATACCCTAGTTCTGGTAATCTTTCTGGTTATTGCAAGTCTACCTTTTCCTTTTTTTTCTTTCGTTGACCTTTTTTGAACCCACTTAAATTGTACTGTGTCTTCCTTGAGGACTGGTGCCCAACACTGTATAAAATATTCCATATGCGGTCTGACTTCATAGCCTTAAACCAATAGAATTATGTTCTTGTTATGTGCATTTGGATACACCCTATGATCTTATATCACAGACTGATGCCCACTAGCTTTAGCATATTTGAGAGGGTTTTTAGCTTAGCCTTCGGGAGATAATGTAATTATTTATTTATAAAGACTGTGTACACCACATATTGTAAGTTAAAGAGCATGTTCCCATCTCAGATATATTGAATGTCTGAAAGGTGTGCCACACCTATTGTGAGAATTGCCCCTCAAATGTCTCTGTTGGGAACGGAGATCCATTTTTTTCTATGCAAAAAGGCAAAACAAAAACTCTACAAGCCGTTCGTCGTGCTCTCCTTAGGAAGATCCCCCTTCCATGACTACCCGATGCCTCCCACACAGCCACCAGTATCTTCTCTACTCTGACTGAAGAGGGACAAAAATCCCGAACAGCGTTGTCTGAAATTGAGAGATATGGCTTGCTAAAAAATTCATTTTTTTTTCTCAAGACTGGTCAAAAGCAAATTGAGAATTTGATACAACCAAGAGGTCAGCTGTGGCTTCTCACCCCTTTCCCATAAATGCCTTGGAACGCAGATCTAATAGAGGTGAAAAGGCAAAACAAAAACTCTACAAGCCGTTCGTTCGGTGCTCTTCTTAAGGAGAGATCTTCCCTTCCTGAGCTACCCGATGCCTCCCACACAGCCAGCCAGTATCTTCTCTACTCTGCACTGAAGAGGGACAAAAATCCCGAAACAGCGTTGTCTGTAGATGAGAGATACTAGCTTGGCTAAAAAATCCTTTTTGCTTTCTCAAGACTCGGTGGGTCAAAAGCAAATTGAGAATTTGTTACAACCAACAGAGGGCGCTGTGGGCTTCCAGCCCCTTTCCTATAATGCCTTGTGATATGCAGATACTAAGTAGAGGGCGAAAAGGCAAAACAAAAACTCTACAAGCCGTTCGTTCGGTGCTCTCCTTAAGGAGAGATCTTCCCTTCCTATGCAAAACAAAGACAGAGAATGGAGACAGAGCTCCCTCGTGTAATATCGTCAGAGAAACAATTGGTAGTATATACTGTTAGATATATACTAAACTGGTTGTGTTGTGCAGACTCCAGGCAGAACACATCAACAATTTTTCTGAAACTGTTGCGGAAGAGGGTGTTGGTGGTCATATTTTAACAATTTATTATCTTTTATTTCACATTGCATTTATGCCTTGTATACTTTAGTATGTTCACTATAGTGGTTCAGACATGTGCAGATTTGGCGGTTTAGCAGAGGCTATTTAATCCGCCATCTTTGTTTTATCCTCATGGAGCTGATGAAATGTCGCACTAGACATGAAACGTGTATTCCTTTTTTAAAAGAATAAAAAGCATATTCAGAATATTGGCAAATCCAACGCAGTCTTTTGGGTCGGTACCTACTAGGTTGGTAGCATGCACTGACCTCGTTCACGCACTCAAGTCCATTTTTGTCTATAGAAGTTTTGAGTACAACCTATAGTGACTATTTATGCCATATATGTCTGAGATGGAAACACCCTTTTAAAGGGGTTGCATCATTTCATTAAATGGCCTTCAGAATAAGGGGACAGTGAAAACAAGCAACTTTGCAATTGGATGTCATTTGCAAAGCCGTCTTGTTTACACAGTCTCCCTGATCTTCTGTTTCTGTAAACAAACTTCTCCAGTGCAGGTCAGATCCCACCTCCATGCATTTCATATGCTGAGGGCTCTAATAATTTATATTCTGTTCAGCCCCGGACCTTGCATTCCTGCCTCTCACTCAGAATTAGGGGCCATGAACAATTTCACTCTATACAGTTAGCTGCTTCCTCATTGACACTGCAGCTGTCTTTATAATCAGAAAACAGCATTATTGTTCCACAGTGCCTTGATCCTCCTGCGTGTCAGTGCCTTATTTAAGCATGAAGGGAGACCGATCTGTGCAGGATTCAACTGTAGCAAGCGTCCAGCTGTGAGATCAGTGCTGAGTTCATGGAAGACTATTTAGACTGAATGCAGGTATGTAAACAGCTCTTACAAGAAATAAGACTGCATAGTGAGAGGACAGTCACATGTGGAGGGAGGGGACACACACACTGGAGTCAGCATGAACAGTGAAGGGGGGATGATGTCATCCCTTTTCAGTTCAGAAACGCCCAGCTGGGAGGAGAAGAAACGCCTTGAATTTCAGGAAATGAGGATCAAGCTTAGAACAGCCCAACTGAAGAAGCGATACATCCCCTTTAATGTTGGTACTATATTTACATGGTAAGGACCTTTAACATTTCTCATACAAGATTTTAGAAAATATTCTGACTATATTCTATTTTTTTTTTTAATGGTATGTATACATATTGTAAGTCTACCTGGACATGGTCATCTTCAATAACAGGGTCACTGGTGCTTGTAGATTTATCTGCCGTGCGTTTCCTTTTTACAGCTTTTCTGTTTTTTGGTGTTGATTCTTAAAACAAAAAGATAGTACATTAAAACCATGGAAGACCACTGTTTTATGGGTTATGTCAGGACAAACTGAAAGAAGCATTATATTTTACAAATGTAACTCACCCCATCTGAAAGAAGCATTATATTTTACAAATGTAACTCACCCCCATCAGAAATCAGAGACACTTGAGACAGTCTTGTCCTTGCTCTTGTGAGAGGCCTTTGTGAATTCTGACCTGGTTGTATCCTGTTGCTGGCAGAAGATGCATTTGGATCCACCCCTATACCTGAATTAGTCCTGTTTGCGCCATTGTGTGGAGTCCTGAGAGGGTGTTCAGAGTCATCTCCCGGAGAGGAGTGACTAGTTGAAGGCTGTGGTCTATCACAATTCCCGTCGTTTCTCCTTTGCGATTTTCGTTCCTGGTTCACATTTTTGGAGCAATGAGGACATAATACACTTGCCTCGTGTCCCTGAGCAGCACTGAGCACAAAATCCTCTGATCTATCACATGTACATGAATCCACTTCCTCAGCAGAATCAGGACTCTCATTCAAAGACTGATCAGTTTCCAAATTCCGGGGATCAGGGTCACTGACATTTAGAACGCCATCTGCTGCATTCACTTCACTAGAGCAATCCTTTCCTTTGGTCTTGTCAGAAGGGTCACTGGCCGCCTTCATGTCAGCTTTTATCTGTTCACTTGTCACCTGGCACCCCTTTTCACAGCTACTTTCTTCACTTGGTGCAGTCTGCTGTGCTGGACTTTTGAATGCAACACTGCACTTTTTTCGCAATGGCGTTTTACCTTTCCCACTTACAACTGTAATGAAAGCAAATAAATAGTGTAAAATTATGTATAAAGAAGTGTTTTGTGGTCATTTATCAGGAGAACGCTGGCTGCTAATGTCAATTGTAAAGACTGCTCCCACTATAGCATGGCAGATATTGGTATTATACAGTAATTTGTTAGAATTATGGCTGTTCCTGACATTTAAGAACAAATATTTAGCAGCAAGAAATCTTTGCTTTTTTTCAACATGGTGGCAAAAAGCAAGTCCTCTGCACTGGGAGGTCCTCCTCACACTCCCATGTCATTCACAAGTGCAGATACACAATTTAAAAAAAATAAAATATTCCAATATTTATAAACATGAATAAAATTATTCCATTGTTTAGGGTACTTGCACATACTCGTCCGTCTCACTGTGCCAGCTTGAGTCCAACATGAGTTCAAAGTGCCAAGAAGTAGATCCTGGATAGGCAGCAGAGAAAAGTTCATTGGGAATGCTGGAAGAAAGGTAGCTAAGCACACACTTGTATGCAACGTTTCATAGACTAATCCATCCCTTTCTCAAAGATGGACCAGTCTCTGAAACATTGCATCAGTTACGTCCTTAGCTCCCTGTCAGCCAGCCATTCCCAATTAACTTTCTCTGCTACCTATCCAGGATCTACTGCTTGGCACTTTAAACTCCTGTTGGACTCAAGCTGGCACAGTGAGATGGCTAATATACGTAAGTACCCCAAACAATTGAATCATTTTATTCATGGTGAAGTGGAATCATTTATTTTTAAATTGTGGATCTGCAGTTGCGAAGATGCGGTTCCTGACATACCCATTTTAGTAAAGATTTACATTCCCTGTTAACTAACATTACTGGGGCATTTTTCTGCAAATCTGTACTGTGTGTGGTTCCCATTAATTACCCTAGAAATTCATTACCAATTTGTCAGCTAGGTGTTCCCAGTTGTAGGGGGCCCTGCAAAGTCTGATATCGTCCAAAAAAAGCACAGCGTGTCAGGTTGCGCAGTCACAACCCGAACTGCAATGGTAACACCCATCTGACAGATTCAGTAACACATTTCTAGAAGGAACAACAGAGGAACAGCAAACAAAGGAGTTAAAAGAGCAGATGCTCCAGAATTGTCAATTCACAGGCAACACAAATATTTACAGTAATATAACAGACATATCTGCAGATGTTACAGCTCCTCTTCAACCTTTATTGAGGAGTCCTCAAATGGGCTGCTTTAGCTGCTTTGGCACTTTACAGAAAGCACTCTGAATTTTGTTCAAATATTAAAGGGGTTTTCAAATTGAGTAAAAGTGATGTGGAATGCTTGCAAACTAAATAACATTTTACCATTATTCATTATTAAACATTCTAAAGCGTTTTTGTTTCAGCTGGTACCTTAGTGATCCGTTGTGTACAGCTTATCTCTAGGGGATATGACCAGTGCTAAGAGCTCCTCAGTCTTGCTGCACATACTCGGGCATCACCTTTCCTCTCAGGCCACTACTGTCAGTCTCATCCCTGCTTAGTAATCACACACACTCACTGCTATAATTAGGTGCTGTAATTATACTCCTGTCCTCTGTACTCCTTAGTAATTTGTCAGATACTGCAGATAAGCCCTGCACTGCTGGCCTTTAAATGGTTTGTTAAGCAGCGATTTAATCTGCCTAAACATATAGTGTGGGGAGTTTGAGCACTTCCCTGCAGTTGGCCTCTTTCCATTAAACTGTAGTCATGTAGCCAATCTGCATTCCTGAAGATATCATCAGCTGTATGATTTTTTTGGGGTCTGTTTATTGGCATTTTTTCATCCCTCCTCAAAAAAAATAAAGCCTCAATCAGCTATGAGCATGGGGGAGAGGGGAGGACATACAGGCAGTCCCCGGGTTATGAACGGGATAGAGACTGTAGGTTTGTTCTTAAGTTGAATTTTTATGTAAGTCGGAACAGGTATATTTATTAAATGTAACTCCAGCACAAAAGGTTTTTTTTATAGTTATGGGTAGTGCAGGGCAGGGTTTTTACATTTGTTTTGCTGTCTGTGTCCCTGTTAAGAAGATTTCACCTCATTTTCTCATTTTCACTTTATGTGCTGATGTGGAATGCTGGAACTTGTCGTTCCACAGCTACATCTGCTGTGGAATATCAAACTACAAGTGCCAGCATGCCCCATAAGTCTCTGTTTGTAACTAGGGGACAGATGTAAGTTAGAACATTGTAAGTCGGGGACTGCCTGTATTTGGTTCCTGCACGAATTTGAACCTAGAACCCCTATACTAAAAGGCAAAAGTGCTAACCACTAGACTACAATGTTGCCAGTCATAGCTCTTGTGTTTTAGGTTACTTGACTTTACATTAACAGTCCTTTGTTTGACTGTGGGGGAAGACATGGGGATGTCAAGCCTGCTGGGTCACATGATATGTAGTTCACAGATATCAAAACACGCCCCCTTCTGAATACAATGAAAGCTGCACACATGATAAAGCAGGCATGAAATGCCTTTGTGATGAAATCCAAACAAAAACAGGGATAGCAAGATATTGGCTTATGGTAAATTCTGCAGAAACAAGAACATATAAGACAGCTATGCTACGACTCCACAGAAAGGCATTCCATCCTGAGCTTGTCTTTTTAGTATGTTTTTAGCCCACAAATAAAAAAAACATGTAGTTATTCATATCATTTGATAACTAAAGAGACCGTACTGGCTGATTCAGAAACAGCTACCTGAATTTGAATAATACACCATACTATATACTCACCACAAACACTTGTGCTTTCCTTAGGTTCTGACAATTGGAAAGTTTTATCTTCCTCATGAGTATAGTTGTTGACGGACGAATTATCGACATTAGGGCCACTGACAATATCATCTTCATCCTCACTATCAGAATCATGGACTGTGATTGGTGCAGCCTTTACAGCAGGTTGCAAACCACTGGGACCTGGAGCGCACAGAGATATGTTAGGGAAACCATTCTTTTAGTCCATATTTTTTTGACTGACATCTAATTCTTCCTATTTAGTTTATATGTGGGAACTGCTTTGTAATAAAGTGTGAATGTGTTAGTTTAACTGCTGCAGGAAATTTCATCTTCTTCACAGCTCCCTGCCATTGGTGTTTTGGGCGGAGTTAAACAAAACCTTAAAGTGGGGGTTACCACAGCCACACATTAAGCATCCTGCAGAATGAGAAAGGCGGCGCTTGCGCCCGTCCTCCCCATTCATTTCTATTAGAGTTACGAAGATAGCCATGCGAGTGTGCTCGCTATATTCAGAACTCCCACAGAAATAATTAGGGAGTATGGTTGTAAGCATTGCCCAACTCATTCTGTAACATGGTTGCCTCGTAGCCTGCAACAAAGAAGTGGCTTTGTGGGAACACCACTTTAGGTATCCCGTTAGGGACTATGCAGAATGTCGCAAAAGGAAACCCCTCACATTTTTGTAATTATTGCATTTCATCTTTTCATGGGATAACACAAGATATGACACTTGGATACAATGTAAAGTAGTCAGTGTACAGCTTACACAACAGTGTAAATTTGGCGTGCCCTCAAAATAACAACACACAGCAATCAATGTCTAAACTGCTGGCAACAAAAGTGAATACACCCCTAAGTAAAAATGGACAAATTTTGCCCAATTTACTTCCCTCCATTGTTACTATTACAAGTTCTCAGGTGTGAATGGGGAGAATGTGTGTTAAATTTGGTGTTAGAGCTCTCAGTCTCTTAGACTGGTCACTGAAAGTTCAACATGGCCCCTCTTGGCAAACAACTCTGAGGATCTGAAAAAAAAGAACTGTTGCTCTACATAAAGATGGCCTAGGCTATAAGAAGATTGCCAACACCCTGAAACTGAGCTGCAGCACAGTGGCCAAGACCATACAGCAGTTTAACAAGACAGGTTCCACTTTGAACAGGCTTCATAAAATAAGTTGAGCGCATGCGCTCAGCATCATATCCAGAGATTGTGTTTTCAAAATAGACATGAGTGCTGCCAGCATTGCTGCAGAGGTTAAAGGGGTAAGTAAACCCCTCACATTTTTGTAAATATTGTGTTATATCTTTTCAGGGGAGAATACTGAAGATATGACACAGTCAGCCTGTCAGTCCATATGCCGCACACTGCATCAAATTGGTCTGCATGGCTGTCATTCCAGAAGGAAGCCACTTCTAAAGATAATGCCCGCAAACAGTTTGCTGAAGACAAGCAGACCTGTGGTCTGAAGAGACCAAGATAAACTTATTTGGTTCTTATGGTGTCAATCATGTGTGGTGGTAACCGGTGAGAAATACAAAAGAAAGTGTCTCTTGCCTACAGTCAAGCATGATAGTGGGAGTGTCATGGTTTGGGGATACATGAGTGCCCGCTGGCTATGTAGAGCTACAGTTCATTGAGGGAACCATGAATGCCAACATGTACTGTGATAAACTGAAGCAGACCATGATCCTCTCCCTTCAGAAACTGGGCCGCAGGGCAGAATTCCAACATACACCCAAACACACCTCCAAGACGACCACTGCCTTGCTAAAGAAAATGAGGTTAAAGGTGCTGGACTGACCAAGCATGTCTCCAGATCTAAACCCTATTGATTATCTGTAGGGCATCCTCAAATGGAAGGTGGAGGAGCACAAGGTCTCTAACATCCACCAGCTACCTGATGGTGTCATGGAGGAGTGGAAGAGGATTCCAATGGCAACCTGTGAAGCTTTAGTGAACGCCATCCCCAACACAAAATACTGACCGTTCGGGCACAATTTGACCATTTTCCCTTAGGGTTGTACTCACTTTTGCTGCCAGCAGTTTATACATTGATGGCTATGTATTGAGTTATTTTGAGGGCACACCAAATTTACACTATACAAGCTGTACACTGACTACTTTACATTATATCAGTGTCATATCTTCAGTGTTGTCTGATGAAAAGATATAAAACAATATTTACAAAAATGCGAGGGGTGTAGTGTACTAATTTTTGTGAGATAATATAGATGTAATAAACAGGTGTGCTTCACGAGACACCACCTTCAGCACAAAAAGGTACTACAGTATTCCTGCCCACTGGAGGGTACAGTTTTTTTGGTCCATTAGTTTAAGATCATGTTTCTAATATTAACAAAATTTTGTTCCTTTTTCTGCAACTTCGCTAGTAACAGTACATGCTAATAAAGTAGAAGTCTTTTAGTAAGAGTCACCCGATTTTGAAACGGAATCCAAATGAGAAATTTTAATTGCACTGAATATAAATTCAATTATACATGACTAACAAAAAGTTAGATATTTGGCTTTCATGTGAAATTTATGGAAAAGGTAAAAGATTTTAAGCTACAATGATGTTTTATCCCAAAAGTAGGGGTTGTTTAATTTCATTAAATGGTCTTCAGAATAAGGGGACAGTGAAAACAAGCAACTTTGCAATTGGATGTCATTTGCAAAGCTGTCTTGTTTTCACGGTCTCCCTTATCTTCCTTTTCTGTAAACACTGTTCCCCAGTGCCGGTCGGATCCCACCTCCTTTCATTTCATTGGCTGACGGCTCCACTAATTTACATTCCGTCTGGCCCCCAGTCATATTCATGGGAGCGCGCATTCCTGCCTCTCTCACTCAGAATAAGTCCTTAATTTACACTGCAGCTGCTTCTACAATCAGAAAACAGCAGAATTGTGCCTTGTGTAAACATAGAAGGGAGACAGATCTGTGCTCTGGATGAGTTCATAGAAGACTGGATTCAACTGTAACAAACCTCCACCTGTGAGAGGGAGAAGAGATCAGTGCTCCGATTCATAGAAGACTGTCCTAGACTGAAGCAGGCCTGTTGGGATGTAAAACAGCTTTTTACAAATAAGACTGCAAAAGGGAGAGAACAGTGACACTGGACTAAGGGAGGGGGTGGGGGAGAAACACTGACTCGGGAGTGAGCATTGACAGTGAAGGGGGGGGGATGATGTCATCCTCCTTCAGTTAAGGAACACCCAACTGGGAGGGGAAGAAACACCCCTGGATTTTAGGAACTGAGAGAATCAAGCTTCAAGAAAACAGCTGAACTGATGAAGCGATACATCCCCTTTAAGTCCTAGCATGCTATGTTGATTTTTTTCATCTCCAACAATTTAATGAAATAAAAGCCAACAACAATGGAGGGTATACCCCATTTGAAATGTCAATGTCTCAATAACATGTCATGTGGCCTAGAACATCAATCACAGCTTGACAACAAGCTGTTCACCAGTAGAGTTATTAACTGCTGAGACATGGCATCCTACTCTTCTTGAAGGGCGCCCCTCAGGTCATTGAGGTTCAGGGGTACAGAGTTACGAGCTTCTACACAGCGATGCAGCTAATCCTACAGGATTTCTAGGGGGGGGTTCAGGTCTGGAGAAAGTACAGGTCAATATTTGAGGTACCCCAGTCTCCAACAGCCGCACCCTAATGATGTGACCTCATTATCAGCATTGTGTACATTTAAGAGAGACTAGCCCTTTGTTCATGCAGAGGCACAATTACTGATTTTATTCAATAGTAGAGGCTTCCTGACCATTAAAGTTAGAGCATTTGTATAATAAACACACGCCCACACAAAAAACCCCAAACCCCCCACTACCCAAAAGGGCCCCCTGGCTTGCATAGTGCTTTCGAGTCTCCAGCACGTTGGCAACCCATTTCTCTCATAGAATTCGAATTAATTACTGAACACCACTGAGGTTCCCCTTGCAAGTTGATGCTCCCTGATCCATGCAAAATGATATCCTGGCCTTTTGGGGTATTCAGGTAAACACTCCGGTATCTACACAAAAACCATGCGATGTAAACTTTGAAAAGGTGAAGGGACCTTGGGAGATTTGGCTTTATCACAGTTTTGTGGCATTGTTTTTAATAAAACATAACATGGGGTATGCAGTCAAAGGACTCCACTTCTTTGCCTTTCGTACCTTCCATCTCTCTGAGCAACCGCTGACCCCGTGCGACACTCTAAACCCCATGGGCCACTTCCATCTAGAGCATCCTGTCGAAGCCTCCCAAAGGCGATTTACTGTTTATCATTGTAAGGTGGGCTTGGGCTCATGATGTCAAAAAAGTGAACGCATGAGAGGAGGACTGTTTAAAACCCCAAATTTAAATTGTTCCCCAAATTTATTGGGGGATTTGGGGTAAAAAACCTTTGGGAATTTTTCCATTAAGCCCTTGTTAGAATCTAAAATTTTGCAAAAAATTTGAAATCATTAAAATTTTGACATGAGCATTTTACAGTTTGGAATGGTCCCCCATTAGTTCATTTAAAAAACTATGTTCATCCGAAATTTTAACAAAAGCCCAAAATCCCTAACTTTTTTTTAGTAAGGGGAAAACAAACATGGACTTTGTAATTGGACCCAAAAAAAAAAAAAAAAAACAGGAGGGGACCCAATGGAAAATGGACACAAAAAAAAAAAAAAAAAAAAGAA